>JAMPIV010002119.1:0-145375 GCA_024509875.1 Oreohelix idahoensis | reverse complement strand
TGCTGAGGAGTTTGTATCCTTTACTGTGCCCCCCACCTCCGAAAAATACAATCTGGAAAAAAGACCGCATACACAAATTGCCAGCAGACAGCCACCGATAGAAAGACAAAAGAAAGTGTGCGTCCTGTTGCTCGTGCGGAGCGGCCGTCAGGCGGAGAATGCGTCGCTCGCGACGCCGACACAAATGGACCACCGAATACCGTGAAACAATATGTTGAAGTAAGGGCGACAATGGGGAAATAGTACAGCAACGTCCAGTCAATAAAAATATATAATTTTTTTTTTATTAATTTATTAATTATATTTAATCAAAACTTATAATTAAGCGCAAAATATAATCAATTTATCTATTCGGCCGGACAATATTGAAAGAAAGCAACCGGCACAATTATATAATTCTCCTTTTTAATTTCAACAAAAGATGAGATTTGCATTGGACAAATAATCGAACGCCGCCCGAGCACCAGAATGAGGACACAGCGACGCGCACTCCGCCAGACACACACAATGATTGATATGCTAAGAAATTATTATAATCCTTACGGCACCGTATTTGCCCCGATCGGGCGACCTCTCGCCGGAAACCAATTGAACTGGCAACTTATATCCTATCAAACGTGCGACAATGAAAAGCCTAATTCAATTTTGCACACACTGCGATAACTTGCGACCAATTGGTAAACAGATGAAAGAAAACGCCTATAACAGATATTTTATATTTAATATCGCAATATATTAACGCCCGCATACGCAATAATAGCAATTATTTGGAAAGCAAACGGCAATTATATCGCAATACCTCCAAGGCACGACATATTATAACGATCCCGCAAATTAATCTTTAATTATCCATTACTAAGACCTTGTGCGAGCGACACACAACCCCCGACAATTGGGGAGAAATAACCCGAACACACCAACTTGGACGCCCGTGCGTCAGCCGACAACCACCAATTGTGACTGACCGACGACAAAATTGACAAAAATTGTTGCCCGCGACCCCTGTGCCGAAGAAAATAGGAAAGAGGTCTGAGAAAGTGCTAAGTGCGACCCCAACTTGGATTGCCACAGAACTATTCGACGGGATTGTCACCGACTCCAATTGGACCGGGGAAAAAGTGAACCCCCATAAACTGTTAGATCCCCAGTAAGATAGTGCGACCACAATTGAACCCATCGCTTGGCAGCGACCATGCTTGTGCCGACAATTTTTTACAACCTGACCTCGTAGCTGGACACAATGACGATGGCCGGAATGCGATGCCTCGACACGCGTGTGCGTATACGATTGCGATGGCGGGGAACCTGCGATGCGCCGTATCAAGAACTGCCGGACACTACCACCCCCCCACTCAAACACGGATAGGGAGAAGTCTCCGCCGTCCGCCCTGACCGCCACTGGACTGCGATCATTTGATTGGAATGGGACGACTCCGCCGACGAAGACAGACATTTGGAGCCGCCGCAAATACTGCGACACACAATTGTAAAAATCGTACTGGCTGTTGCCGACATGCCTGCTGCGATACACCCATGCCGGACAACGCCGCCCGATGCCCGTGAAGTGGAGGAACTCCATGTTTGACCCAACTATAAGAAGGGGTACGCAACCCAAGCGCCTCCCGATGTGTGCCTGACGTATGGCGTTACTAGCCCGCCAGTGCCTTCGACGACACGTAATTGGGTTTGTAAATAATAATAGATCAAAGCATTTGAGCTTTTTTGTCTGGGCCTGTCTCCTCATATATTAATTATACCAATTCATTTATATCTTAATAACAATTTTCCATTTGAAGTTTGCAGATGCGGGGACGCGAACACGACACCCGTCGCCGCAAGGCCGCATATCCTCTGCACACCCGCCTCATGCGAGCCCAGTGACAGGTAGAGAACCTCAGTGCGACCCTTCCTAGTGCGAAGTCCCCCGCTTCAATTCAAGATAGAAAGTTTGATTATGTTAGAACCAAAAGTTGCACGGATACACTTGTTCGAACGTGAATCTGGAGAAAGTAACAGGCACTGTGCTACATCTTAGTTGGAGAACGACTAATGCGGACCATGCGACAAGAAATAGATACTCAATCACCTCCCACAGCAAGTGCGAATTTGCCGTGCGCGACACAAATTGTAATATAGTATGTGTATTGGCAACGGCGTTGTAATGTACATATGTGTCTCTAGTAAGTCCTAAGCGTTATTACAAACACACCTTGGGTTTTTCTATTGGCGCTTTGTTATAGACTTTGGTGTAAAAGCATTGGTTGTGATTTGTATTGTTGCGGTTTTTGATATAGATTGTGTAGACACAGATCTTGGGTGTAGTCGTCTTCTGTTGTGCTGTTGGTTTGATATACATTATTTACTTTATTATAATATTTCATTTTGTTTTTTGGTGGTAATATGTTTTAAAATTACTGTTTTTTAAAAATTAAGGGTATTGACAACAAAAATCTATATTTATATTAGTCGGATTATAACAAATTGGGAGATTTTGACAAATCACGCATGATTATTACAGTAATTTCCTGAAGTAATCTACTATCTTTGCGACTTTTTCAATGTAAATTTGTCTGTTAAGAATGTCAAAACGGGGAAGGACTCACATGGGTGGGATTGTACCCCCAATTTGCACTACCCACCCCCCAAACTCTATTGTTTACACACAATACATTTTCATTTTATCTGTATTTCATGTAACTTTATTTAGGATACATTTAATTGGGGGGTGTTTACACCAATCCGACTAACAGTTCGTATTGGATTTATTTTAAAGTCTATAACATTATGGTTACTTTTGCCACACATACAACTTAATTTGTAGACCATTCAATTTCTGGGTGTTGAGCACTGATCACCCACAAGCTGGTTTATTGCTTTTTTTAGTTTATTTATATGTTTAATATATTATTTTATTTAAAATCTTAATATTGTATGTTATTAAAAAAAAAAAAGCACAAAATGTTTTCAGTTATAAAAAAACTTAGTCTCCGCGACCAAACAAGAACAAAAATATACAAACTAAATATTAAATTTACAAATACAACCTTTATAAAAACTTTCTTAATCAACCAAACAACCCCCCACAACCCCTGTCCCAAAAAACAAAGAAAAAATCCACATAAATTAACAAAAAAAAATCCAAAATTTTAACTAAACAACTATTTAAACAGTTATTACATATTTATTATCATTTTTAAATTAACTGTTTAATATTTTATAAAATTAACAATATGTAAAGGGGATATATCTTAACCTTCGTTATAAATTTAATTTATTTATACAAGATAAAAACATCATTGATAAATTATAATTTTAAATACACTGATTATCAAAAGATAAAAAAAACTTAAAAATACATTATTTAAAAAATTTTAATACAATTAACACTATAAAAAAAATTAAACAAATAAACAATTTCTTTTGTGTATTCAATAATTAAATAATTTGGCTAGTTTTAAATCAAAATGATTATTGGTTTAGAACGGTGCACGTGCGGCAAAATTATCCCCCCCCCTCAATTTCATTTTAACACGTGTTTACATATTAAACAAAATGTTTTTTCAACCTTAAAGACTTTTACAAAAAATAACATTTAAAATGTTTAAGATTTTACATTTATCCCTAAAAGATACAATTCCCGTATATTAAACAAAATATTTTTTACTAGTGTTACATTAAATCTACTAATTTACAAAAAATCAAATTTTTACTATCATTTAAAAAAAGGGTACCATATTATTGGTGAAACACTATACATTTAAACTAACAAAAATCTTAAACTCTAAATAAATGATTATATAAGTTGATATTATAAATATACTACAATTAAAATTGTCAAATCAAGTTTATTTTAAATTATATAAATTAATTAAAATTTTTAAAATTATAACATGACATTATAATCAACCCATTTAATTCTTACAGGGACAATATAATATATTTATAAATAACTTCAAAACAAACTAACATAAAAATATCTACAAAAATCAATACTAAAAAATAATTAAATCCATTGAAATTTTCTCATCCAAAATTACTAAAATAAAAATCATAACCATTATAAAATTCATAATTTCAACAAAATTTAAAAATATTTAATCCCCAGGTATGCCCCCGCCACGCAAAATTATATATAAGTTTTAATTATGTATTAAATATTACCAAAAACATTTTCTTTATAAACACCTGGTAAAGCATGTCAATTCAAAATTCTATTAAAACCTTCCTCTACAAAAATTATTATTAAATAATTACCATAAATTAAAAATTACTAAAAACTTATATTTTAGATTTGGATAAATACTAACTATTTATCATTAAGCTAATTATTAATAAAAATTTGGATTGAAAATAAACGATGGCATATAAATTAATTTTTTTAACTAATTTTTAAATTTTTTATATTATATTATATAATATTTTCCATCCACATAATAATAAATATTCCTTTTTAATATAATATTTTACTTTAATTTATAATATTAATTATTTTTATTTTTTTTTAATTATTTAATTTTTAAAAAAACTTTATATAATAAAATTTTATTAAATATATAAAAAATAAAATAATACAATGTGTGTGGGTTTTTTTAATAAAATTATCTTAATATTTGGGTTTTTAATTTTTATGTTATTTTCAATGATTTTTTGTTGGGGTTAGACATAAGAATTGGTGTGAATGGGGAGTTGTTTGGGTTTTTTTAATATCAAAAAATTGGAAATTAAAAATTGTGAGAGAAGTAAATATAGTTTTTTATCTGAATAGTTATAACTATTGTAATAAAAAATTTGTTGATTTTATTATAAACTGGTAATGGTAATCTTTGTTGGGTTTTGGGTTTTGAAGGTGTGGATGGGAGAATTTATGTTTTCCTGACATAATCAATTTTTAAATAAATCCATATTTAGAAAATATTGTTATTTTTATAATTATCATATTTTATTCATTTATATTTTATTATATTTAAATATCATTAATTTATAAATATTATATTCTATTTAATTAATTTTTACAAATACATTCTTATTAAATATATTTAATCGACTCGCAGTACCGATAGCCTGCCCTGTGCCCGAGGTCGTCCCAAGTGCCGCCGACGGAGGGTCTAGCGAAACCTGACGTGCGATGCCCGACAGTACTACACTCAATTGTTTTGCCGCCCACCCAAAATCGCCTTGCGACCGAACGACTCGCGCACGAACACCGACAATTGAAACACCGACACTATTGCAATTGCGACCCCGACGCACACGCATACAAATTTGAAAAAATGATGAATGTGATGCGACTGCTCGTGCGGACCGCAATTCGAAAACTGGCTCGAAGCGCGACGCCCCCCGACACATCGACAATTCGAAACCATCAACAAGACCCCCACCCACCGAACACACACCAAATTGTATGGATGTGCGAGCCGGACAAAACACAACTTGGCACATTATTGAGATAACCAGGACGGCACACTTAACACTCCGCGTGCAAGTGCCAACGACACACGCACTCAAATTGCACGTGGACCGAGTTGCGCGCCCGCGCGGACACATTGGTAAAAGCAAGCATGCTTGATTGCCGAACATAACGCCCGCCCGTTTGTATTGGTTGTTTCTTTCGTCATATTACAAGCGATATGTGCGTCATGGCCGACATACGCAACCCTGAAAGTCGTGCCCCTCGCGACCACCACCTGGTCATTTGATAAACATATGCACCAGTTCTTCTGAACCACACATTTTGGTTTGATATAGCAACCCGAGATTTCAATTCACGTAACAAATTGATTACGGTCGTACTATTTTGGTATCTACTTTGGATCTTTTGACGTCATGGACGGTATCTCGTAAACACATAATTGGGCTTGGTAAAATAATTTGGTGCAAGGTATCATTAGGAGTTCCTATCCTTTGGGTTATCATCCTTTGAATTCGTTATCTAAGAGATTTTGAAATTAGTTTGGTGGCAGATTTGACGGGTTGGTTGTGGGACGACACGTTTTTCCGGAGATTAATATCAGATTTTGCTTGGGTGGGTTTATTGTTGGGGGTTTGGTTCGTAGTGGTGTTTAGGTAGGGCGCGTTGGGCGTGGAGACCTTGGGTTGATGATAACGATGGGTTTGATATTGCGTTGGGTTTTGTTTCGCTGTGCTGAAGAGGATTGAGTGAGGAGAGCAGATCGATTCTGGTTTTGAGGTTCGGTGGGCCTGGGATGTGACATGGTATTAGACTGATCAAAGTAAGAGATTATGCAGTTTAGGTGGTACGACGGAGCTCGTTCGTGAATTGTGCTGCTGACTCTGGTTGTCTACACCTTGAGGATGGTGCAGGGGGGGTGTGGCAGCCGCGCACGTGATACAGGCCTTTGCGATTAGGGTTGGGTATTGGGGGACAAATTGCGAGGAGTATTGGGAGGAGGTATCATCTGATCTCGCCGAATTGGGTGACTAGTTGGTCGCTGGGGGGGTATGTATTTTGCTTAGATTGTGTGTCGGGGGGGTTTACGCCGGGGTTTGCTAGAATGGGTATGCCGAAAACTGTTCCGCCGCTGTTTCGTCTATTTGGGTGATTGTGGTTTATGAGCGTTGACCTTGGGTTAGAGATTGCTGCTGATAGATTGACAATTCGGAGATGTGTTGGGAGGTGGGGGTGATTGTGTTCTTGCTTTGTTAAAGGAAAAAGGTGCATGCGGCGCAGCGGCCACAAACGGGGCGCAAGGTATAGGACTTGTTGCAAGGTCAGAGAGGGAGGGTGATAAGGCGGGGGTGGACCAGTGCGGAATCGACTGTGAAGAGATCGCAAGGCCAGGCGCGGTCCCCGGCGTGGCACGGGTAGAAGACAAGGTAATACGTCACGGAGAACGTGAGGCGAAAAGTCACGCGAACGGCAGACAGAGGGCGAGCAGGCGCTAATGTCAAGCAGGTAAGGTTATACTGTGTGGTGACCTGAAGAGCAGGGCGTGGAGGCCCGACAATCGAGCCGTGCGCGTGCGGGAAATAACACGATGGGGAGAGACACAGAGTCCGGTTAATTATCTATTTGCGATACATTTGAGGAGTGTCACGCGAAGGGAACCCAAACGGGTAAAATTGTAATATTGCCGGGAGTAATATTTTGCGTTCTTAAATGATTACCGCTGCAAAGGTACCCGGACGTCACGCGCGTCGTACCACACAATGTATCCGATATAGTTCAGATTACCACTGCCGTTGTGAAATTAGTCTGAAGCCCTAGTGTGACAGTGACATAGTTGATAGTTGATATTGTATGGGAAACAGCCGAGATTTGGTTGAAGATAGGGTCCCCTCCCACATCTTAGCCCCACCAACCCAAGCACACAAGAACCATCCCTCCACACAACCGGGAGAAAAAGAAAGAAAATAAATGAAAGAAGGGGAAGAAAGAGAGAGAACTAATTGAAGAAAGGAAGAAGAAGAAGGGAGAAGAAGGGGGCTCGGACCCCCTATAGTTAAAAGATAGTTGGTGTAGGGGGAAGATGACTAGTAGAGAAGATGGTAATGAAGAAGGGGGTATTTGTCACGACCCCCCACAAACCATGCACTACCTATATCGCCCAAACTAACAAGCTAGAACACATTAGACCACTCTTTCCTACCTTCTATCGGTGTGTGGATGACATACTTATTATAAGTCAGTGTCGGTGTGTTGTCCGTGGCTACGTGTTTGTCGGCTTGCGTGCTTTGTGAAGGGCTAGTATATATTGGGTTGATAGGTGGACTAGGTGTTTGGCATGCTTGCGTGATTGTGACGGACTTGGGTGTGTGAGCTACATTCTGCAGTTGTGTGGGTTACTCGTGTTGGCCATTGGGTTGCGATGCCGACTTGTGTGGATGGGACTCCGCTCTCGGGCTGAGGGATGGTGTGTGGTGGTAATGGTCGTTGGGATCACGACGCAGGATTGGGTGGTGGGGGGGAGTGGGGTGTCCCTCGTGGGGAGGGTTCGAGGTGGGGGTCACGCGTGATTGGGATGGTAGGGGTGTATGGGGAATCTGGTGTGCTGCTGGACCTGTTTGGAAATTACAACCATATCCAGACTTGGTGCGGCTTGTCCGTTGACTAGTTAGTTTTCTGGCCAAGGGCTTTAGGAAATTAATTAGGCCATTTCCTCCCGCCCTCTGGGTGGGTGGTAATACTAGTGTGATCCCGTTTCGGGGCAGTTGTACCGATGGGACGCGGACCCGGGACCCGGCCCGTGGTGTGATCCCCGCTCACGTTCTGTGATTGCGACCGTGATTTATTACAGGATCATTTTTGGCATACTATATTATCTCAGCTTTGTTTGGCTGTCACTTCATTTTGTGGAGGAGACTTCTCTAAAACACTGAGAATACCAAAAACCTACAATCAAGAAGGTTTACGTTTATTAAACAGTGTGTGGTTTTCTGTCTTTGTTTTGTTTTTTTTTGTTGGCACATAAGCAGAAGAAATTAAGAATGATATCACCAAAATCCACTATTATGGAACTAGACACAATTATTGGTAAAAAAAAAAAAGAAAAAAGAGGTTCGGAAAGGACGTTTGCCGTTTCTTGGACGTTGGTTATATAAGACACGCATTAAAGAATACTCTGATTCATGATAAACTTTACTATGGCAGTCCCAGTGTTCACAATTCTGGATTCCACAGCGTCGGTTAAAACGAAACAGGGGAGACATCAAAAGAAAAAAAAAAAAAAAAAAAAAAAAACCACAGAGTAGAGAGAGAAATGGGTATGTATATAATTTCAGGTAAGTCGGAGATTAAAAGATATGAAGAGGGGTGAAGTGAGAATATAGATTAGTGACGAGGGCAGTTTTTTGTGTGACAAGGTAAGTGGTATATCTGATTAGCTAGTATCTTCTTGGTTTGCTGGTGGTTTAACAATATGTCGGAGTATTGGTCATGTTTGTTGGTGGATTGAATAGTTGTTTGCCAGGTTGTAACCTGCTCCGTTGTGGTTCTAAATTGATAGCTCGTACACTGAAATTTGCAGAGTGTTTCTGACTGATTGAATTGTGACGCTGACTACACACAGATACCAGGCTAGAGAATTCGGACATAAAGTAGGACGAGATACCGCTGAAGTAGAGAACTGAGTGAAATTTTTGAATCCCCGATGAAATCTGAAATTAGTGCAGAGGAACGTACAGAGAGAGAGGAACTTAACACGAGCTATGCAGTTATGAAGAAACACGGACTGATGACTATGATAGCGTGTTTTCCGGCTGGATTAACGGATCTGCTATGTGGTGTAGTCGTTGGAGTTTTACGGCTGCTTAACTAAGGTGCAGGACCCCTCGGTTGGAAAGTAGTTCCAATAGCACAACCGTGTTGGATCAACTGTTAACGTCCCTTGGTATGTGAATCAGTCATGCTTTTTTTAATCCTTATTTTTCTATTCTATTATATTATTTTATCTTTCTTTATTAATACAGACAAAGAGTTAGATGTGAGTATTCTGGAAGATGTAGAGGTTGAGTAATGATCTTCACACCGTTCACCTTAGAACACCACCTATTACCAACCAACCCCCACCCAAACCCCCATCCCCATGATATTGTGTAAAGTTACCTCTGGACTCCCCAAACTGGAAACCTGCGATGTTATGGGTTTCACATTTTTGTTGATGACGGCGACCCCTGTCAAGGTTTGGGTAGCATTCCGGGGCATTCTTGGTGCGGGGGTTTGTTTGTTTCTTATATGTCTGGTTGGCTTTGCCATCTTAAGGGCTCCTGCTGGGGAAACTGATTACGATGTAGTGTAACGGGAATTTGGCTCGACGGTTATACCAACAGTGGTACGAGAGTTTAACCAGTTCATGTATACTGTTTCCATCGTATGTCAGATTGAGAACAACTGGTATAGAGAATACTGAATGTAATGAATTACGTACTGAAATGTACCAATATTTAGTACCCCAGAGAACTGAATTTGTTTTAATCTAGCTTATACCCCTGAATAGAATCATGAACCTGAACTACATGTTTTATTTGTTAATTTATTATTAGTTAGGGAGGTTCCGATATTATATATATGCCTCGGAATTACTCAGAATGAATCATAGTACAGGTGAGCTAGAGTAACCATGAATTAGAGAACTGAATTCGAATTTGAACTTGATGAACAGAAATGTAGGCCGGTAGAGTACCCTGTCCACCTGTAGAGGAACTGACTGCGAAAAAAGTAAAAAAAAAAAAAAAACAAAAAGTACTGACATAGACAATACCAGAACAGAAGTTTGAGTTCTCTGTTGAGGACTGAGTGTAGTGAGAATACTGAGAACTCATGAGAAATTTGTTTTAAGTTGAGTATGCAGGTTAGTAGAGTTGAAGCAGTAGGAAAGTAGTTGAGAAGAGAACTTAGAGAAACTGAATAGAGATCGTAGAAGGACACGAGAACTACCAACCCCCCCCCCCCCCCACCCCCTGAATGATTCAGAACCTGCAGATACAGAGCACGAATCAAACACCGGTGTTTTCGGTTGCCTTAACCGTGAGCGTAGTGACCTTTCCCAACCCAGCATGTGGTAGTCGTTGGTCGTTTCAGGTCTGCGTGTCCGTGAGTGTGTATCACCTTAACCGGGGTGATGTGTTTCACCCCTCTATTTTTTTTACTATGTTACGGTCGTCTCATTGTGTGTTTTCCCTGTACTGCAGTGTGTGTTAAGCGTTTTGGGTGTATCTATCCTGTTTGTCTCTCTTGGTCACTGAGTGTGTTGGAGTTAGTGCTGTTCAACAAGAGGGGTTGGGTTTTGGTCTTACTCCTCCACGTCCCCCCCTATCACGGTCGTGATCGCGTTTGTTGTTAAAGGTTGGGGGGCGTCTGTGTTGAGGGCGTTGGGCCTTTGTGGGTTATGGGTTGGTGGTGTCCCCACGTCTAACACCTAGGTCCTTAATCATGTGTAAGATGGTCGTCGTTTTAGCTGCTATGAGTAGAGAAGGACGATACTTTGTAGTGAGTGGCGGATAGAACACCCACCCCCCCCCCCCCCCTGTTCCTGTAGCAGAATTTTCACATGATGTTTGGGAATGTTTTTTCTTTTCTGCTTTAATATTTCCAGGCAGGATTGTAAGCGGCTGTTCTTAGGGGGTGGGATAAGTAAGAGGAATATAAGAATACTATCCATAAGAAAACAAAAGTCCCCATAAGAATTACAGACTTATTAAAGTCTGGGATTGTGATGTGGTGGGTTTTTGTTGGGGTGTGGGTGTGGGGGAGGGGAGTGTTGGATTTATGAGGGATTATATTGGGTTGGGTATTGTTTTTTTGTTGAGTATTTTTATGGTATTTTTTATATTGTTTTTTTTTATTTAATGGAAGAGGTTTTCGGAGAAGGTAAATTTTTATAATAAGTATTAAAGTGACTGAACAATTTAGAAAAAATACAAATGAGAGAAGAATATATTATTAAATTAAGAAAAATAGAATAAAAAAATAATATAAAATATATGTTATACCCCGTGCCGCAAAATAATTATTTGTTTTTATGAGAGAATAAAAGTAAGATAAACCTCTGATAGGAAGATAAAAATAATATAAAATAAATAATAGATAAGATTAAAGTAAAAAAATAAGAAAAAAAAATTTCGAGTAATTTTTAAAATAAATATATATAATTACAATATATTATTTAGGAAAAAAAAAAAAAAAATTATATTGTAAGATAAGTTTTTCAATTACACCTAAAAAATAAATAAAGATGCACAAAAAAAATGAACAAAACAAAGACAGAAAAAGAGAAATCAAAAAATAAAAATCCAAAAAATCAAAAAACAAAAAAAAGACAAATCAAAAAAACCTAGGACGATATGAGAAAAAGGAAAGTCATTTGTAGGAGTATAGCAAAGTATTTTTTTTAGAAAAGGACATCCAACAAATTTAGTCTAAATCATTGTTAAATCTATGGTTGTGATGTGTTCAGACCTATCTCAGTGTCTCACATTGGCAGGGATTCAGGAGGGGGGGGACTAGGGTTTCAGACGTACGGACTATCACATAATTTGGAAAGGATGATTGGTAAATATTACATAAAGAAAGGTCCTTAAACGATACTCGTTGAACGTAAAAAAAAGAGAGAATATGTCATATAAAGAAAAAAAACAAAAATAGAAGACGAGTTGAATAACTAATTAAAGAAAAAAAAAGCTAAAAAGAAAAAAAAAAAAATAGTAAAAATAATAGAAACAAACACGAGACAACGTTACAGAGGAAATCAAAATAACAAAATATAAATATTATAATATAAAAATTAATTTTAAAATAAAAAAGGGTACGAAGTAGATTTTGCGTGATTGGGACGTTCTTCAGGTGGGACCTAGTAGCTTCAGTATACATTAGGTGGGAGGATGAGTTTCTGTGTGTTTTTTAGTGTTTTTGTTTTTATGGGGGTCGGTACGGGTAAGTTTTGCGTTTTTATGATGAGTTTTGACTTTATAGACGTCGCCTAGTGAGATGTTTGTATTATCGTTAATATATTTGTCTAGTTTTTGGAGGAAATATGTATTGTTTTTTTGCTTTTTTTTTTAGTATGAAAAAGGTTTGATATGCGAATGTACCGGAATTTTTTTGTAGAGTATGTTATACATTTTTTTCTCAAACTTAGTTTTAAAAGAAAAGGTGTGGTGTGTAATTAGCTTATCTGTGAGAGGTTAATGGTGGGGGGTTTTCAGCTGAAATCTAGCTAAAAATATATTAAAAAAAAAAATAAAAATAAAAAAAAAAGCCGTGGGCCTAATTTAATGTGTAAATGGAAAGTCAAAGGTTAGATAATATCATACATAAAAACAAAAAAAAAATAAATAAAAAAAAAAAAGTTAAATTCTTTCAAAATAGAAATCGTGCTTTAAGGTCTGTAAAGTGCTTGGTTAAAAAAAATTGTTAGTTTGTTTTCGAGACATTTGAATTAATAAAAAAAAAAAACAAACCAGAAATATATTAAATGTGCGGAATTTTTGTCTGCACAAGAGTGCTTTATGCTGCGGCACCGACCAAGAATTTAAGAATAGTGTTCAAAAAAAAAGAAAGATTTGTTTTTTTTTAAGAATGAGAATAATTTTTGTAAGGATTTTTTTTTTTTAAGAAGAAAGGATTTTGTAGAAGAAGACTATAGATGTAGTTTGAAGAAGAAGGTTTTTTGTTGAGACGTTGTGCTGCTGGTGTGCTTGGAGAGCTGAGAAGCCTGAAGAAGCTTACTTTCCTTTTGGCCCGCGTGTTGCAAGAAAACTTGGGCTTTCCTACTAAACCTAAATCTAAATCTAATTAGTGATGAGAAAGAAAAGAGTTAAGATTAGTAGAATACAAAATGGTTTGGGAGAGAAACAAAGCTCCCACAAACTCCAGTAGACCTAAAAGACATGTGACAAACAAGTGTGTAAGACCCCATCCCAAGCAAAGGGTGTGTAAGTTCTAAGTAGATGGGTATATATCTGGGTTTTGTGTTTGACAAAAAAACAATTGTGTGCAAAAAATTGACCTGCGCAAAAGGCGCTCTTGTGCAGCGATCTTTTGTTTTTGAAAAAAACCGATGAAGCTTTTTTAGTGAAGTAATAATCTAACAAAATACTAAAATCGTCTAACCCCAAAAAAAGACAAAATACGTATTGATGGAGGTTTCTTGATGATTTGGGTTTGTCTCTTAATCTTTGATTGTGGGTGCTAGTGTCCGCTGTATTCATGTTGTCGAGTTGTTTGAAGTGGTTGCTTAAGCTAGTTATTCGTGATTTACTAACAAAAATAAAGAGCTTTGCTAGACCGGTGGTCAGAGTGATATGTCTATAGCGTGTCTGGTGAAGGTTACAGACAGAGTCTCTTCACAGGTAGACTACCGTTCTTTGTTTGTATTGTCACATGTGGTTAGTTATTGAACGAAAGCCCATTAAAAAAGCTCCGGTTCATGTCATTACAAGTTCAATTCATGTATTCAGTGACGTTCTTCTTACTAGTGTTCAGGGGTTGACCCAGGGACTAGGTTGTGGGTGTTTCGGGGGTTATTTTGTTGCAAGACCAAACTTTACGTTCACTGGACTTAGAATTACTGATCTTTTTCGAACATGACCTTTAATTATGTACAATGAATTGCTATGGTCGCAAAGCTACATTGACAGGTTTGTCGTGAGACTAATTGTTTAGGATTCTTTACTGCAAGAATTCTTTGTTGTTTAGTTAAGGTAGCAGACTTTAGTGTATTCTGATGTTGATTTAGGAAAACATCCTGGATGGTAACTTGAATCATGACTAGTAAACGTTCCGTGAAAAAGAAGAAAGCCCGTTTTTGAAAGGTTCAGGATTTAGTGTGCAGAATTGAAAAATAAGTTAATGGGAGAAAAGGGACGAAGAGGAGGATTTTTGTAGTATGAATTCTTTGTGGGGAGACTAGAGTGATTTTATTTTTTTGCCAACCACTTTTTACTTTGGATTATGCCGTGTTCGAAGGTGTAACTTGTTATGGGTGACGTTGGGTTATGACGTAATCAAAACAGTGTTACTCGTGTGTGTAAGCCATGAAAAAAGAAAGTGTGTTTCCAGGGGCTATGATGGTAGGGTCTACAAAGTTCAGTGATATGTATTTAAGTAAAGTATTGTTACGAAGTATGAAATGTTGTGAGGGAGTATGACGGTTCATTATGAAAATTCAGTTTTTCAGATCTGCATGTGATTAGGGGGAACTGTGGTGTGTATGGAAAAGGATATAGTAAATTGTTGGAGGTGTAGAGGATAGAAAAAACTATTAAGTTCAGGATCATCGCGAGTGGAATTAATTACAAGATTATAAAGTTGATAGTCAGGTTCAGTGGAGCACTGCTAACATTGTGACCAGATTTGTAAAAAATAGGTTTTGCTAAGATAGCTGATTCCATATCTCAGATCAGAGTAGTGACAGCAACGTGTTATCGGAAGTGCGGATGTTTTAAGGAGTTATAAGCGGAGGTATATTAATAGTAGTTTTAGTCGTTGATTTGAAGTTTTTTTTATTTTTGGTAGGGTAGATAAGGGGGCAGGGCAGTGGTTTAGTAAAGGGACGGTTGGTGGGGTTTATTTAGGAAGTTTTTGTTTGTGTGTTGGTAGGTTTTGTGGTATGGGGTTAGTTATTAGTTTAATGGTGTTTGGGGTGGTGTTGTGTGGGGTGGGGGAATGGGTTATTTTGGGTGGTAGCACTAAGGGTGGGGGTTGGGTGTTGGTAGGGGTAACCAGTAGCATTGGACGTTGGCATTTATATTAGGTAGTTTTTTAGTTTATGACGAAAAAATAAGACGAAGGGCGGGAGTTGTTCAGTTCTTGGGGTTGGGTACATTTGGACTGTGTGTCCCAGGTAGTGTAATGGGTTGTCTGGGTGACCAACACACCCCCGAACAGTTGGGGTGGTTATTTCTGGTTGGTTGGAATAATGGTTATGTCACGTTAGTAGTTTTTATGTTTGACATTAATCTTAACGATTATTAAATTATCGCGAGCTTGTCCAGGGTGGGAGGTTTAGTGCGTCTTTGTGCGTAGTTATTCAGGATTCAGGGCGATCTCGTGGGGGTTTTCAGGGGGGTAGGTGATACATAGAACTACGGATGGTTTTAGCTTAAGGGTAGGATTTTTTTTTTTTGGATGGGGGCCAGTTATTCGGGGGGTATCGTTCAGGTTTGGTTTTATTCGAACCTAGTCGTGGGGATTGGAGACTAACTTAGCCACCACTGGGGGGTTTATCTAGGTTGGTTGAATACTTTTGGTTTCATTGTGAATGTTTGATATATTCATGAATACTATTTTTTAGGACATGAGAGATTTTTGTGAATCTTGGTGGGGTCACGAAGGGCGAGTCCCAATGTAAGGGGTGTAGGGTTGGATTTTATTGTGAGAGGTAGTAGTGTTGGATGTAGTGGCCTGGGGGTTGTTGAATGTGGTATTTGGGGATTAATTTAGGTTGGGTGTGGGTTGTTAATGAGTAGAAGGTAAATCAAGATGTATGTGAGATGATTAATGGGTGATAAGCGGTTTGTTTTGTGGATATGTGGGAGTTGTAACCCACACAGGGCATGCAGATGCTATTGAAGGGTGATAATAAGGTAGAACAAATGGGTGAAATGTGTGATGGAGTTGAGAATATTGAGTGGTAGATTATATTAATAGAGATGGAAGATGGCGAGGAAGTTGGAAATTTATGTTATATACTGTTAAGATAAAGTAGATAGTAAGTTCTGTTTGTTAGAAGAGTGAGTGAAGTAGATTTGTTAGGCTGGAATGCTGTAGCCTGTGTAAAAAGTGGGAAGAGAGCGGACTATTGATAATGGATATCTTCTAAAGGATCAGCTTATGGGAAATGAAGTATTAGGGAGGGAATGGTAGTCCCACAGGACTCTAGTGGGGGTTTTTTTGAGTTGAATGGTGTATTCCTTTGCTTGTAGGAGTGTAGTTTGGTTATATTTTTTTTAAGGGGGGTATTTGGGAGGAAGGGTATGGTAATGGATGTTTGTTTTTAGTTTTTGGGAGTTTGTTTTGTTAGTATTGATGTTTTTTTGTTGTTTTAGTATATTGTAGTGAAATTTAAGTTTTAAGTAAATTGAGAAGAGCTATTTGATGATGGTGTGGGTGGTGGGATAGGTGGATTTAATGGCGAGAGATTTTGAGGGAGGGTGTTATACGTTGAGGCATCCAGTAATGAAAGAGGAATTTGGGGTTGGTGGTGGGGTGGTAGTGTGTTGGGGGGGTAAAAAATAAGGGGGTTGGGGGTGAGGTGGTTAGGGGTGGGTGTGTGTGCGCGGGGGTGATGGGGTGGTGGATTTTAGGATTTGTTGCGCGGCACGTGATGTAGGGTGGGTTGTATGTGATGGAACTGTCCAGGCTGTTTTTTTTCTTTCGTGAACAGGTTAGTGAGAAAATTTGCTTGGTAGATGCGGATTCAGGTGGGGTTAGTGGGGGATTGAGATGCCCATTTTAAGAACAGAATGGGTTAGTTAATGTTGCGGAGGTATATGATTATCTCCGGGGTAAAAGTGAGATTAGTAATTGGTGGTAGGATTGTAGCGGATGTTACGGGGGGTTTGTTTTATCCCCTGGTAGGAATCTTATCATATGCTGAATAGGGGGGATTCGTTCGGCACAGGGTTAATGATGGGAGATGGATAGGTTAATTGTGGGTTCCGGTTGGGTTATTTAAGGTTGGTTGTGGGGGGGTGTCAGTTATTTAGGGAAGGTGGGTAATTAAGATGGTGTTGGTAACCGGCAGCGGCCCGGCCCGGATAAAGGGTGGTAGTTTTTTGCCCCCCCCCCCGGCCCAAACCTATGATGTGTGGGCCGCCCCCGTGCATCTTTTTTTTAACCCGAATGAAACGGCGGTAGCACTAGTGGGGAGTTGAATTGGGCAATGGGCGGGTTTGGGTTGGGATGTATGTTGAGTAGATGCCATCTGGTGGGTAGGGGCGTGGATTGGAGCATGGCGG
This sequence comes from Oreohelix idahoensis, assembly GCA_024509875.1. Lineage (NCBI taxonomy): Eukaryota > Metazoa > Mollusca > Gastropoda > Stylommatophora > Oreohelicidae > Oreohelix > Oreohelix idahoensis. Next base: position 127,960 of record JAMPIV010002119.1, on the reverse strand, counting down.
TTGGGTTGTATAGGGCCAATATATTTGCATGGTGTTTGAGTGATAGGGTACATTTTACCTGTTTCTTGTTAAGTATTGGGTAAAAGAGTTTTGGACTGGTTGTAGCGTGGAAGGGAGGTGGTTTTTGTGGGGGTTGTATAGGGTTTGGGTGTATGGAATTGTATAGAGATGCCGTTTTGAGGTTTGGGTGAGTTGGGAACCCCCCCCCCCCCCCCCCCCGTATCCCCAGCGGGCTTGGCTAAGAAGCGGGGGATATGCGGGGCCAGGTTGTGGGGGCGAGTAGAGGTGTTGGCCTTTACTCTTTGCATAGGGGGGGATTGGTTGTTTGAGTGCATTGAGGGCAACGGGATATGAGAAGGAATGTCCGTTCACCCCACCCCCGTCTTATCGTGAGATGAATTTTATTGGTTTTTGTTAGTAGGGCGTTGAGAAGATGGTTGTGGGACACTTATTAATACACGTATCAGGTGATATGTGACGGTGGAGGTAGTGACAGTTGTTAATAGTGGAAAGGAATAAGTAGGGATAGATGTTGATAGAGTGTAGGGATGAGATGGTGTACGGTTTTAACCACCTTAGAGGTGTCCGCCCCCGCACTTAGACCGGACGACGAGGTAACCCCAAAGGTGGCCCCCCCACCCCCCCCCCGTATGGGGTGTAGGAGGGGAAATTTGTTCCGTCCCCCCATACGCGTGGTTTTAGGCCCCCCCCCCCCAGGTTGGAAAACCCCCCCCAAGATCCGTTCCCAAAACAAAAAAAGGTATGGTTGCCGTGGGCCGCGCTTTGAGTGGGAGGGAAGTCTGTAGGTGGGGGGGGGGGGTTAGTAGTGTTACCAAAAGGATGTGTGGTGTTTATTTTTTTTGTTAATATGGGGTTGTTAGGAAGTAAATATGGGTTTGGGGTGGGGGTTTGGTGGTGGGTTTATGGTAAATGGTGTATGGAGGTTAGTGGGGGGCGTACGCTTGTTGGTGTTTTTGTTGAGGCGGGATAATGTTTGTTGTATAGATGTTGGTGATGGAGGGGTGGGAAGATGCGGGTGTAATTAATATAGGGGGAGGGGTCGAATGGGGGGCGGGTTACATGAGGGGTTATTATACCGGTGTTGTGAAGGAGGGGTGATTGGGGGTATTAACTAGGTTTATTGGTATCCCTAATGGTGTGAGGGGTTTTAGGTACAGGTGGATTTGTTTTACAATTGTTAGGGTGGGTTTTTTGGGAGAACCGTTAGTATTATATGTTATGATGATTTATTGGTTGGGGTCAGGGGTGGGAGGGAACGGGTGGGGTGGGGTGAGTTTTAGCTTGTTTTTCGTTGGGTTAGGAGGTAGTGACTTAGAATATGTCTTTTGGGGATGTTTTTTCCCCCCCCGTGTTTATCTTTGGTGGGTGGGGGGGTGGGGGGGGGGGTGTTGGGGAAAGGGAGGGACGTTTTGATGGATCTCATTTTTGGGGTAGATTGGTGAAGGGGGTTTCTTGGGGGGGTTGACCGTTATCTCGTCAGAGTAAAATGTTAACTAGGGAATTGTTTTGGGTTATTCCCCCCCCTGATTTGGTGGGGTGGGGGTGGGGGTAATGGGGGTGGGTGTTTTTTGGGTGGGTGGTAATCGGTTTGGTAAATGGTGGGGGGGGGGGTAGGGGGTGTTGTTAGATAGGGGGGGGTATGGGTGTATGTTTGGGGGGGGGGGTGGTGGGGGGGGTGGGGTTGGTTGGTAATGTAAGTTTACACCCTTTATTGGGGTATGTATTGGGTGGTAGAAGTTGGGTTAAGTTGGTGGTTAGGGGGTGGGTTTATTGGGGGGGGGGGGGTTGGGGGTGGTTTTTTTGGATTGGGGGTTTGTGGGGGGTGGGGTGGTTGTATTGTTTGGGTGGGGTAGGGGTGGTATTTGTTGGGTTTTGTTTGTGTTTGGGTTTTTGTGTTTTTGGTTTTGTGGGTGGGGTTTGTGGGTAGTGAGCATGGTGGGTGCTTGTGGTTTGGTTGGGTGACTTTACCGAGTGTCCTTGTGTGATCTAAGGGAGGGTGTGGTTGTTATAAAGGTTGGATTTAGTGAGCTCTGTTTGGAAGTTATCCGTGTGTGCACAATGTAGATAGTCTTTGGTAAACAGTTTGATGGGGTACCAAACCAAACCAAAAAGCCTCGCACCCCTTTACAGCATCTTAAGAAGCCTCGCAAAGCATGCCAGAAATGCTACAAAGATAAATAACAGTTTATTTTGAGAAAATATTGTTTACAGAATGTGGCTAAGATTCCGTATCTAACTCACATTGTCAGTAAATTAATATTAGACAAACATAAAGGTATGTTTTCAGGCACTCGTAAGAAATAAAGAAGTAGAACACTTGGACAACAGAAAAACAACAGACGTGAGTGGCTTACCCAGGGTTCGAACCCCGTACCTTCCGTACGACAACTCCGCCTAGCTATACAAGCGAATCACACTGACCCCACGGCCAGATAGGCATCCCCAAAAAAGGATGCTTTACTGACTAGTCATCAGTGCGAAACACAAGATAACACCAGAAGTATACAGTGGGCAACTCAGCCCATTAATGACGCAATCACTTCTGTTGTTCCTCTATACAGCAGTATATGTCAGTCCAAACAAGACAAAGACCTTGATACTGTGTCCAGTAAATGATAGAAGACTTAAGGACAGTAGTATAGAACAGAGGGTAGGTTTCTGGTATTGTATAAACATTAATAACACATAAGGAAGGGAAACCCGAGGCCTGTAAACAGTAAATTAATATTAGACAAACATAAAGGTATGTTTTCAGGCACTCGTAAGAAATAAAGAAGTAGAACACTTGGACAACAGAAAAACAACAGACGTGAGTGGCTTACCCAGGGTTCGAACCCCGTACCTTCCGTACGACAACTCCGCCTTATGTGTCACATTGTCAGTGTTTCATTGTGTACAAATACATTTGAGTTCTGTGTGTTATTTATTGTTTATGATGATTCGCGTTCTAAAATGTCTGGCATGTCTTGCACCCTCGGAAGGTGAGTCTCGCACCCTCTGGGGGTGCATGCACCCCTGGCTAAGAAGCACTGGTCTAAAGCCTCGTGATGTTCCCTGATGTCTCTTAAGAGGAAAGGGAAAACGAAAAGGACTGCTGAATCCTCATACACGTCATACAAGGCACCTAATATAAAGTTGTGCGTGGGACTGGCAACTCTTGGTAAATACATAAATTTTATGTTATTTTTTAGAGATTTCAAACTTGGTAAATACATAAATTATATGTTACTTTTATAGATCATAAACTTGGTAAATACATAAATTTTATGTTATTTTTAGAGATCACAAACTTGGTAAAAACATAAATTTTATGTTATTTTCAGAGATCACAAAGTTAATAAATACCTGAATTTTTGTGTTACTTCTAGAGGTAATAAACTTGATTAATGTCTAAATTCTGTGCAACATCTAGAAAAAAGTCCCTGACAAAGGTATTGTCTGAGCTCATATTTCGACAATGAAACAGAACTGAAGATGACTTGACATCTGACGACCCGAGACCACAAAGCTTTTAATTAATGCACGTACATTTGAACGTCCCATTGGCAGAGTAGTTAAAGCGTATGCCTCATACTGCAAAGTTACCGGTTTCCTAATTCATACTTGCTAGCAGCACGTTTCAATCCACTCAATTAAAGGGTACCTGACTCTGTTATTGTGTTAGTGATGGCAAAGGCCGCGAGGAAGGGAACTGCCCATCACGACTCTTAAAGCTGGACCTAGTATAGTTGAGCGTCTAACACTTCACTCCCCTACGGCTGTATCCGTTACGTGCCTACTTTTACCTTTAACTTTTTACACAACATTTGTTGCATCGACCAGCGACTCTCAGCCGGGTGGCCTCGGAGTCAAGTCTGAACATATGACTTGTGTATGGCTTACCTTTCACATATTAGTAGTTTGTAATGTATTGTTAGCACCAGTGGCTACTATTGGCCACTTTGCTCCTTCAGTCATGTCACGATGGGCGACTATGATGAGATTCTGCAGTGGGTTGGTAATATCATCACATAAAACTAATTGTGACAGAAAACGTCAGAATCATCGTTAGTCTAATAGTTAATACGTCTACTTCTTAACACTGAAGACAAAGATTGGCATTCTGAAGTAACCCAACTGCGACAGACCTGGCCAGTCGACAGTGTACTATGGATTAATTAAAATGTAATTTATCTCACCGCTATGATAAGGGATAAAATCTAAAAGATAAATGACTTTTACAAAAACCTAAAAACCAAGCACTCTGACAACAAATTCCTTCTCAAGTGCCACTTTGTAACGGTTCTACTGTCATTTATTCATCACCCTACAGCTCACAAAGAAGCATATGCTTTCAACAAACTCATACAAAGTCATACAAAGTCCTCATGTCCAGTCCCACTCAATTAAGGGTTTTCCTTGCCTTTTTTCATCCCTTTTATCTGTCTCCTGTTCTGTTCTCCATTTTATTTGGTCTCTCTCTACCTCTGACCATAGGGGCTCCAGAACAAGGACTACATTGTAATGCTATCAACAGGCCTCCTCAGTGTGTGACCTGTCCATCGCCATCGTCTTCTTCTCATCTCTTCTTCTAAAGGTACCTGCTTGGTTACTGTCATTAATCCCAGTAGTTCTTAAGGAGAGAAGAAGATTGATCCTTACACATATTGTACTTGTAACTCGGATCTTGGTCATGGGTAATTAGTAACACTTCTCTAAAAGGTCCGAACATTCTAAGATGTTGAGAATGATTGACCTCAACAATTTCAGCTGACCTTTTCAAGATATCACGTGGCAGCGTTTTCTTAACCTTGTTTCTTCTGTCTTCTTTCAAAGATAATCCTCGGATGACTCCTCCTGCGCTGAGTCCACGTGCTGCCCTGATTCAGTTATCGGTTTGACCAAATTACACGTGTTTTATGAGAAGGTAATTGAAATCTTAACTGACTACATCGTCCTCTTTTGGAATCTTGCGAAAGAATAATACTACGGTTGAAAGAGTGCGTTATCTGGGCTACGGTTGCAGTAAATGAATGAAGGAGTAATGGAAAGGAAACCTAACTGAGTGGATAAATGTGTGGGACTGAATTGTGGGGGTAGGGTAAGAGTTGAATGAATGAAATATTAAGTCTGGATGAGTCAGAGATAGAGAGGTTAGAGAACGAGAGAAAGAATGGATGAGAAAACGAATATGTGAATGCATAATAAATTAAGTTAGTAAATAAGTGAGTAGATGAGCACGTGAGTGGATAGTTTGTGTGTTGCCTCGTGTAGTTCCACGAGGTGAGCACGTGAGTGGATAGTGTGTGTGTTGCCTCGTGTAGTTCCACGAGGTGAGCACGTGAGTGGATAGTTTGTGTGTTGCCTCGTGTAGTTCCACGAGGTGAGCACGTGAGTGGATAGTTTGTGTGTTGCCTCGTGTAGTTCCACGAGGTGAGCACGTGAGTGGATAGTTTGTGTGTTGCCTCGTGTAGTTCCACGAGGTGAGCACGTGAGTGGATAGTTTGTGTGTTGCCTCGTGTAGTTCCACGAGGTGAGCACGTGAGTGGATAGTTTGTGTGTTGCCTCGTGTAGTTCCACGAGGTGAGCACGTGAGTGGATAGTTTGTGTGTTGCCTCGTGTAGTTCCACGAGGTGAGCACGTGAGTGGATAGTTTGTGTGTTGCCTCGTGTAGTTCCACGAGGTATCTCAGAAGACAAAGAATGAATAAAACTGCTGCAGGCTCAGGCATTTCGTAAGCCGTGACTAATATAAGGCTGTGTGTGGAGCTGGGAACCTAATAATGTCAACAAATTGTTACAGGACCCACTACTGCAGGAGCACATGAATACTTAAGTGCATGCTTCCAGCACTGGGGCCAGCAGCAAAGGTCACCCCTATGCTCAGTATGCAGCGAAACGGAAAATGATGATGATTTTTTTTTGTTATAGAACGCCAAGAAGTTATACAGAAAGGTTATGGACGAGTGTGGAAATAAGTGAATATAAGTGTGTGTGTGTATGTGTGTGTGTGTGTGTGTGTGGCCCCCGTGTTGCTCCCGGGGCTCTCTGAACAAAGAAAGAAATAAGACTACAACACCGTCAAGCATGTCGTAAAAGGCGACTAATATGAGGTTGGACATGAGAGTGGTAGCCTCAAAGTGTAAAACAAATTACCACAGAAACCACCACTGTAAGGGCATGTGACTTCTTGATGCAGGCTTCCTGCAAGGGGATCAGCTACAGCGCTGGCTCCATGCTTCGTGAGGAGCGCAAAGAAAAATAATGATGATAATGATGTGCATGTGGGAATGATAAACTAAAGAATGGGTGAGTTAATAACTTAATGAGTTAATGACAGAATAGGCAAGTTAGTTAGTTAATGAGTTAATGAAAGAAGAGGTGAGTTGGTAAGTTAATGACAGAACAGGTGAGTTCGTAAGTTAATGAAACAATGAAAGAATAAGTGAGTTAGTAAGTTAAGGAGTTAATGAGAGAATAAGTGAGTTTGTAAGTTAATGAGTTAATAAAAGGATAAGCGAGTTTGTAAGTTAATGAGTTAATGAAAGAATAAGTGAGTTTGTAAGTTCATCATCATCAGTTGCCATCTCCACAACGAAGGTTGGCTGTAATGGATCTCCAACGTCTTCTGTCTCTTGTCTTGATGGTGCACTCTGATAGACTCTTTCCTGTCCATCTCTTGATGTTGTCTTCCCACTTATAGCGCTGTCTTCCCCTTGCACGTTTGCCTTCAACTCTCCCTTCTGTTATGGTCTTCTGCAAGGTGTTATGCCTTTTTATGTGGCCAAAGTATTTTAGCTGTCGAACTTTGACCTCCCTCATTAGTTCTCTTTTCATACCTAGATTTTCTAGGACCTCCTTATTTGTTTTCATCTCTTTCCATGTAAGTTTGTAAGTTAATGAGTTAATAAAAAGGATAAGTGAGTTAGTAAGTTAATTAGTTACTGAAAGAATAATAGAGTTCGTAAGTTAATGAGCTAATGAAAGATTAAGTGAGTTAGTAAGTTAATGAGCTAATGAAAGAATAAGTGAGTTCGTAAGTTAATGAGCTAATGAAAGAATAAGTGAGTTCGTAAGTTAATGAGCTAATGAAATAATAGGCGAGTAGTAGACAACATGAGTGATGTATGTAAGTGAATAGTTGTATGTAACTGTGTGAAAACACAAACCATGAACGCTAGTACATGACAGAAAGACACTCAAAAAAGTGTAAAGATGTAGTTAATATCTGACAAAACTGTAGAGACAGACAGATGGGAAACGTGAAACAACTCTGTGATTGTTCAAACTCTATTACGTAGAGGCAGCGAAGCTGTAAATTAACTGTAACCAATCGAAATACGAGCCTTAGCGTCATTCAGCTTCGGTTTATTCCAGCTTAATGTCGTTTGCGGGCCTTGTATAAACCCTAAAAGTTCAAACATCAAATAAAACAAATTGCGGCTCTGTTATTCAATACTAGCATGTTTCGACTCTTTGGTTACATGCTGCAGGGTCCAGGGATTGTTGGAGTCAAGTAAATGACAAACGATGAAAAAGAAGGTCAAATACATGACATTTGTGCTTGGAAAATGTAATAGACTTGTGGCATCATCATCATGTGTCATAATTTCCCCTTTCGCTCCTTATGGAATCTAGAAGAAGCACTGTAGCTGTTTCCTTACCCCCCCCCCCACCCACCCCCCCCCCCCCCCAAGCAGAAAGACTTGGTGTTCTCTTGCAGCAAAGACTTGTCAATCATTAATTATTACCCTTGATCTCTCCAAACTCCCTAAAGAGCACATGACTTCAACAAACTCATGCCAAACCTTCCAGCCCTGCGCCATCCAGGTCTTCCCATGTTTCCCTTAGGCCTTTTATGTCTGTTCCCTTCTCCGTGTGTTTTTACAGGTCCCATCTACCTCACTATTACCCCTGGTATCCCGTAACAAGGCCTGTCTTGCAATGCTATAAGCATGTTTCCTTACTGTGTGTCCTATCTAATGCCAGCGTTTCCGTCTCACCTGTCGATCTACTGTAACTTGTCTGGTTCTTTTCAACAGTTCCACATTGGTAATCTCGTCACATCATATCAATCCTGTACTAAACATGACCCCGTTCATGAATGTTTGTAAATTCTTTGTTAGACATGTCGTATGACTCAGGTTAAACTTGGTAAAATATTCATGTCTTGAAAAGAAATAATGGATAATTTTTTTGCTGTTGTTTTTAGTAGGAAAAGGTGATGTCGCGACACGGGAAGACATCACGTGATTACAAGACTGATTTCAGCATTGTCAGTATTTGGTCATAATCTAACGTCTTCTGTCTCTCTACTCGTGTTCTCTAGACCCCCAATCAATCTAGAAACTGTAAGCGGAGTTTACTGATGTTACTCACACCCTGACACTTCATCTTCATAGATAACTTATTGTTAGCCGACCTCTCTGAACCTGGAACTTAGTTAATCTTAAGAGCACTTATGATTTAAATTTAGCAAGCAAGCTAACCTAACGATATTTCTCAAAGGAACACTATATTTATTGGTTGAGAACCACTGATATAAATCAATTTCATCAGCTATGTGACGCCAAAGGGCGAATAATGCAGGGATAAAATATTTCCATTCAATTTCGCACTGTATCTCGCTCTCTCTTTCTAATCTCCCTTGTAATTCTTATTTTTACAGTGGAGTTTTGCCTCAAAATGTTTTTCCTATATGCCTCTTAGAATTAATTTTTTTTCGTCTACTCCCCTGCGGAACCAGCTTAGAGGCTTATCTTCCATGTACTTTATATTGTTGCATGCGTGGCACGTGACCGTTCCAACTCTAATGTTCTTCATGAAATAATAAAAATCCATATTTTATAACTTATGATAAGTAGAATACACTCGAAATTGCATCTACTTCAGTACAAGATATCTTTAATATTAATATTCAGCACAAGATGAATAATTGTTCATTGTATATCTTTAACATTAATCCTTGGAACAGAGACTGTTGTTTCTCCTGTATCATCAGCTCGTGATTTCAGTAATCAAGTACGGGCTAGGAATGCTCACGCTGTCAGTGTCACAATGTGAACAACTGGAACGCATTCAAAATGAAGAGATGCGACTAGTTTTGGGCTGTACGCGTGATACTCCCATTGTGACAATTAGATACATGCTCGGATTGCTGTCGATTAGATCCAGATATGCGATGGCCCAGGCAAAAGCTTATATGCGGGTAACCACCGACAAAAGACACCCCCTACATGAGAACGTAGCTGACATTAACGGAGCAAGAATCAAGAGGGGGATGTCATGGATGGCACAGGCAGAGGCTACGATTGGTCAGATGACCAGGGTTGAAAATGTATCCTTAGGGAAAGAGTGGAGTAAGTCAGGGGAGAACTGGATAAACTATGATCAGGTCATCATTAGCCTTGGCAGAGAGTGCAGATCTTGGGGCAATGAAAAAGCAGAGCTGGAGATTAATCAGCTGGTAAGTGATCATGCTGGAATGATGACGTCATTGTCTATATTGATGGGTCTCTAGTGCGTGGTGAGAAATCAGGACGGGGCTTCTCTGCGAGAATAAAGGGCAGGGGCGTCGCTGAACAGAGTGGAGCCCACATGGCAACAACCTCCAGCATGAGAATGGAGGTAGAGGCAGTTACTCCAGCATTGAGATGGCTGTCTGAAACTCCATCAACCAGGGCAGTTATATTGTCAGACGCTCAAGCCATGCTTCGGAAAGTTCAGAACGGATGGCTGCGGCAGGAATGGAAAACATCAATAGAACCCTCAAGTCTTTAAGAACTGGTGTGGATCTACTGTCCAGGTCATGCAGGGGTCGTGGCAATGAGAGAGCTGACAGACTGGCCTCTAGAGCACCCATAGCTGGGACACTGGACAATTAATGATCGTCTGCTGGATCATGACACTGCAATGGATGAATCAACAAGGCTGAGACTGTTGGAGTTTGGCATTATACGTTGGACTAGCAGAAATGGACCTGAGAGAGGATGCATCCGTCGAATGTACAACCAGCGTGCTACAGGTACAATTAGCATTCATACCCTTCAACATTTGCTGAGGGAGACTGAGCACCTATGGGTTTGCCCGGAGTGCAGTGAGTGTCACACAGTGGCTTAACAAGAGTCTGTCTAAATAAAGAGACACGACACTTAGTCTGAGAAAGATCTGAGAAATAGATTAAGTAGAGATTTTCAAGTGACTGTGGAGGATGAGACTTATAGCTTCAAGGGTGAGAACCTAGACTGACTCTCCCTCGCCACTTGTGACTTGTTTTTATAGCTACTGTCTTACCACCTCTTTCTCCGGTGGAGATAAGGCAACATAAACTAATCTACCACAGACACAACTGCACAACTAAGAATTGTATGTACAGTGTAGAGAAAGACAAATTGATCCAGTGCATATTTTTAAATTTATTAAACATTTAACAAAAATAAATTCCACATCAACAAATGAACAAATCGTGCAAAGTTCGCACACGCTGAAAAAAAGAACAAAATTAATTAATGCCAAAATCTATCAAAATTGTGCACACCCGCTTTCACACCTACAGGAAAAACAAGACAAATATGGTTAAAGCAAAACAAATTGGGGGGGGGGGGGAGTGTGGGGGGATCTCTCTGTAAGAGACTCCACCCACTGAACCACTGTTAAATTAAACAAAGAAAAACCGTGGTGGTCCATAAACCACGGACTACACTCCACCACTTTTTCCTCTGTCCCGGTTGACCGGACTTAGAAGAAATTATAACCAAACAAAACTAACTAACAAGTCTCAAGACGCTCCAGGCGGTCCTACCCTACTAAATTCACCACCACTAAGTTCAGCACACTAAAGTCTACCCTCTAAAGTCTGCACAGAGCCCTCTGCATCTATTCAGAGGATCACCTCCCAGGTGAATCAAAAACACTACCTTTCCTGGAAAAACCCTCTAACACTACTCTCTCTCTCCTCCTTCTGGTCGCTATCGTCTGCTGCTTTTTAGGCTCAGATGCGTTACACTTCGTCAGGTACCTCCTCCCGTTAGTAATTGAGAATCATGATCTCCCTCTCTCCTTCCCAGAATAATTGATGAAGGAGTCCTTGACGACTCTATAGCTAAGTGTCTCGGCTGAAATCGAGCCGATAGCGATGACACTCACTTGGAAACACAAACGACGATTAACCCGCTTCGGGTTTTGGCCTACTGCTTTATTGTAGCAGTGTGTAAACAATACAAGGCAAAGTAGCCTGTCGTGTATTGGGCCGTAGGAGCCAAGCGCTCCAAATTCCCGAAAAATTCCACTTGGAGGAATATGTTTTCCCCAAATCAGGAGACTCCCTGATACCTCACCGTCTTGAAGAAATAGCTAGGGGCGCCTATTACTGTGCGCGTACCCCGGCTATCAAGTACCGTGATGTCTCTTGCTTCCCTTTCCTAAGGAAAGGCAAAGTCCGCTGTAATAGTAGGGGGCCTACGAAGCCGTGAATTGCTGAAACAACAATAACCACAAATATACACCAATACTAAAACTCTAATACAAAATCATTAAAAACACACTATTACATACACCCCGTTTCTCTTTTTTCTCCTTCCATAATAAAACCACCCCGCAGCTCTCCCCTGTCTCCTCTCCTGCACTCTACAACGCTTGCCTCTTACGTTTAACTCAGACGCTGGCTGGCCTGATTTGACCTGAGGCCAGTTCGCGGCTCAGGCACATAGCCGTCACAACGCGCCTTTTTGTGTACTACACTTTTATCAGAGGCAGCCTATGCAAGGTTTATTAAAATAGGCCCACTTAAATTTATGCGCCAAATGCAAACACCATTATCATAACACTAGCATATCCTTCACCCAACGTATCCTTCAGCAACTAACTTAAATACCCATGGCCACTTTAGTTAAACAAAACTCCCGAGTTCATACCCTATTATCTTCCAAGTTATCATAACATAGTCTGGTACTCTTAATATATTACACAGTACTACACCAGCTGTAGGTCCTAAATTCCTATAGGTATATATATATATATATATATATATATATATATATATATATATATATATATATATATATATATATATATATATATAGTAATAATAACACCAACCTTTTCTCACAGAACCTCACTGGCTATGCTTCGTATAATTACCACTGAAACTTACAATAAGCTGGCAGAGGTCAGGTAATGGATGGCAAACTACTGACTAAAAATAAAATTAAATCCCAGAAGAAAACTTTTTCTGACTTGCTAAAATCCCTTAGCTAAAATTCCTACACACCACTTATTTAGTCTACGTACATACCCAGACTTCAGAATATTCCCACTATACGGGCAGACTGAATATCATGTCTGTAACTCTTCACGGCCACGAAATTCCAGGACTGAAAAACGACTTACAGAACCGGGCCTGTTTATAGTAGCTATTTTCTGATGCAAGACAGACGCGATGAGTCATGGATCTATAATTATCTTCCACAAACTGCATCTACCCCACTTTGACGTATCTTATTACTGCTACCTAAATTAAAATCGAAAACAATCGTTAGAGCTTCTCTTTAAACATCATAACATTATCTTAACATCTGACGAACAGTTACCCAACGTAACACTACAAATCTACGAGCGACGAAGAGTTATTTCCTCCCATGGAACGAGGGGGGAGGGGGGAATCAAAGAATAAATTCCTCACGAAGCCAGCTGCCCGCGGAAAAATGTAGGCCTACGCAATGTTACGTAAATTTATCTGACCGTCTATCAACAAGAATGACTCCCTAGCCCACGCTACCACACGGGTAGGGGTTTACACCAATCCCTGAAAAGAGCTGGGTTGTTGGGGTGTTCCTGCAATTATTAAAACCTTGACAAGAAATGAAAACATCCAAAAATCAGAAAACTTGATAAGAATAGAAGAGAAACGAAACAACCATATAATAATAAAAAGAACGAGCGGGTTGAAAATAAAAATGAAAGTCCATTCGCCACAGTGAGATCGATTTTAATCAACAATAACAATAACATTAATGCTCTGGTCCAGCTTTTGTTGACCTGTGGTCTGCGCTTCTATATGTAACAGTAGCTCCTGTCCGTTGCCATGAGGAGTGCTTTCATACTCATGTCCTGAGGTTAGCACTGTTTTCCTGTATTCTGTTTCACTTTTCTATTCCCCTCCATCATGTTTCGAAGTACCAGGGTGTGAATAGTGTGGTTTTACATTTCTACTGTCACCTGTGCAACTCTTCCTTGTTCGTTTAGTGCGGACAGATTCTAGAAGCGCAGTCTGGAGATTCTCCGAGATTAAAGGAGGTCATTTGTCTGTCTCCGTACTGCGTCATGAACCTCACTGATGTATGGCCTCCTTCCAGGTTGGATGTATGAGTTGAATTACTTGAACTACATGCTTGGAATGAAGTTTTCATATTTTTGACGCTCGACATATTTTGCTAGACCACATGCACTGTTATTTCTGATATACTTCCAATTATCACAAATGGACCTTGTATTTTGTTGAAAAGTGCGTACTCGCCAAAACGAGGCAAAATTCCTTACGTTTAAAAAAAACCATTCGGACTGAATTTGTGTGTGTGTGGCTTATGCTTCTATATAATGGGATAGCCGGCCACCTATACAATCCTCCTTAGTAGCCTTTTACTCCATGCCCGGAAGATCAATGTGTTTTTATTCTTTGTTTCAATTTCGGAATGGTAACCCACGGGCGCGAGAAAGTTTATGTCAGATTTATTCCATTAAATATCCCATAATTCCCCCGCCAACGCAATACATCACGCTCACAAATCTTGAACCAAACATTCCCAAAATGCAATTAATTACATTGGGTTAGATCAAATCTTTATTTGTCTTAACTGAATTTGGCCCGTTTACTTTGTGCATTATATTAAGTAATCTTCCGCTCATCTCATGCAAATGAAATCAACATAAAGGGCCTATACACTAGTTATAAACTATGTTATTATAATCTGAATTATTTAATTCAAAAGTGCAAACAAAATGATTGTATCAATCATATATTCAGAATGCGTTTTGGCAACGAAGCCATGAGTATTCTTTCGCATAACAGTTGTTGTTGTTCTTGTTGTTGTTATTGTGGTTGCCTTTCGTCCTTCGGCCCAATGCCATGTAGTGATATCTGCATGTTTCCCCAAGTTGTTTTGTTTCTCCGTACAGGGTGTTCCACTTATCTGGCCTCGGAGGAAAGAGCATTTTTCTAACATCATCGAGTGCTGGGCACTCAAAGAGGTGGTGGTCAATAGTTTCGTAGGGCTAGTTACATAGCTGGCACTTTAAAGAGTGTTGTGGTTGGATTCTGTTCAAGTGACTGTTGAGTCGTATATGTTGTGATCTGAGCCGGAAAATTGTGCTTTGACACTTCCTTGTAAGATGGCCGATGTTGTCATTAGGATCAGGACCAGCCATATGTCTGTAAATCTCTCTCCCGGTGTTTCCCACGGCCCATCTGTTCAGCCAAGTTTCTTTGTTTCTTGTTCGTTTGAGTGATTTGGCTGTTTGGAGAGTTGTTGCTGTAAGTGGGTGTTCTTGACTTGTTCCCTTCTTTGCTAATCTGTCTGCACTGTCATTACCTGGTGTACTTGAGTGACCAGGGATCCACTGCATAACTATTATGATGCCATAGGAAGTGATAAGCTGATCAGCATCTAGGATTAGTTTGGCTGATTCAGTTCTACTATGTCCACTGCCTTCCAGAGCTTGACATTGAGTCAGTTAAAATGACGGTATTTTGAGCCTTCAAGGGAAAGGCATCAAATACAGTCTTCAGATGGTATACGGCTGTTTCCAGTGCAATGATTTCAGCTTCAAAGTTGGAGCAAAACTCCCCGCTTGCATCAAACAGCTCGTCGGAGGATCCATCTGGATAACATATATAGACTCCATAAACTGCTTTGATGGTGGCCTTAAATGCAGATCTGTCAGTATAGACATGCAACCATTCTTCAGAGTAGGCATCAATGATTCGTTGTGATGCACTCATAAGACTGACGGGGTCGGAATGTTTGGTTGTTCCATCTACTAATTTTATTTGTACTTCTGGTGTCTTTAAGCGGGTATGTGGTAGTAAATTCTTTACTACTTTCTATATACCTTGTCTTCTTTCTGGGAGGTTGTATCTATCTTGAATTTCATGGACATGGTGGAAGACTGACTTGTGTTTTATTCTTTACTTGTGTTCCCAGTTTTCTACAAGGTGCCTATTGGGGTGGTTTCAGTTCATTCTCTTACATCTTTCAAAAACTTTTAAAGCAGCTTTATCCCTCCGCGACCCAAAGGGTTCCACATTTGTGTCTGTTTCACATGCAGCAGTTGGAGTTGATCTCATAGCTCCACTAATTAGTCGAAGGTTCATATAACAGTAAATATTTGTGTATAAAATGGATTTTATAAATAAGCTATCATGGTTTTCTTTGTCTTCAGTTGTCATGCCAACTAGTGTAGGCGATCATGTCTATCTTCAATGTTATGTCAACTGTTTACCAGGCTGCACGTACCTCAATATATCTTTCTGAACGTGTCTATTTCTCAACTTCTATCATTACAACTCGGCTCCACACGGAACACAACCTAAATACAAACTCACGTCAAGTCCTCCTGTCACGTGCCATCAGTCCAAGGTCTGTTCATGTCTTCCTCGTCATTTTCATTTCTGTGACCATTTCCCCTCTCCTTTGACTGTCGTCCACCTCTACCTTTCCTACCCTCGGCAATGCCATCAACAGGTTTCCTCAATGTGTATCTAACCCCAGTATCTTTTTCTCATCTTCTCCTCCACAGGCACTTGTCTGATTCCCGGCGTCAGTTTCACATTGACGACCTTGTTCTGTCCATTTATTCCATTCATACATCCATCAATGAAGGTCTGTAACTTTTTGGTTGCTGTTGGTCTGGTTTTTATTTGTTCTTGTGACGGTATTGTCTCCCCTCTTATGCAGTAGTGGTTCAACAGTGTCCAAAACTCAAGAGTACCGTATCTATTATAGGCTTCAATGGAGTCTATCTTTACACAAGATTTCTCTTGGCAGAAATGTAGATAGAAGAGTAGTAAAACTTCTATCACATGGGAGTCTTCACAAGATATTCAGATAAGCGAAAACAATGCTGGCTGTTGCTGAGCACGTTAATTATGTAATCTGCCGATTCCTTTTATGAAGAATTTAGCAATGGTTTATTCTAGCTCGTTAAGCCCCCACCGCTGAGTTAATCAGTGGAATTATTATTATAATATAGCTCTGTTTAGAGTGTGTGTAGTAATTTTGACTGAGACTAACATGCAGTACATTTAAAATGATTCAACCGAAGTTAAATTTGTAACATTACAAATAGCAGAATTTAATAATCACTTTAGGTTTAACAGTTAAAAAAAATAATTTGAATATTTTTTAAAAGGTTTTCATCACTTGAATGGTTTTTGCTAAGAAGTTCAATTGGCAGCATATATATTAATTTAGCTGCCAATGATGATTCTTATCCTCCTTATGGGTTGGTTCTTTTCACTCTGCTCGCGCTCCTCTCTGGTCAAAGTTCAGGCGCCGCACGTTCACGGAACGTCAAGCAGTAATGGCCAAGCTGGTTCTACGTCTTATAAGACCCTCTAATAATGGCGTCTCGCACAACGTCAGTCCATTTCTACCTTCACTTGGTTCCAGAGATAGTACTTTCTGCTGGTACCACCAATAACTATGATTGAAGAATAGAAACGAATGCTCGACTGAATATTGCGTTTTCCAACCCATAGTTATGGGTTCCTATCTTCCCATACCACCATCCCATGTCAGAATTTACCCTCGATGAGAATTAAATTTAATCCCTCGGGATAAAACTTCCTTTACATTTAAACTGAATAGCTTTAGCTTTACATTATATTTAAATGAAAAGGTTAAACGTACAGATATAATATGTTTTACATTTACATCTCCACTGTTTGAAAAGTGTTCACAATATAAATTCATTTATTTTTCATTTATATTCACACTTATGGAAAAGTTTGAAACGTCTATTAATTTAAAATGAATATGTTTATATGGGCACTTAAACTGCTTTGAAACTGAAAGTATAATACTTAGAATAAACATCATTTCGTTCATCTTTCCCTCCCTGCTCCATAGGAAACCTGGAACTACATTATGCTTTTAGTTCTCTTTGCGAAACTATCAATAAAGCAATCACCAGCCCGTGCAGTGGTGGTTCATGAATCATCGTTCTAGATACTGAGGTTGCCAGCCTCAAATGACTTTGACATCCAATAGCGAGTTTCACTCATTAAACTTCACATGGTAATATATACATATATATGTTAGTTCACATGTTAGTAATAAAATATGAAATGCAAATCACAACTTACGCCAATCTTGGCTACAGACTTGTTGCTCAGATGAATAAAAGAGACGAATCGTTCTCTTACACGCGTCTAGGATGTCTTTAATTTTACAATAGATTTCTCTCTGACTTCGTGTGTTTCTTCAGTTTCCTAGTCCCAGTGTTCCTTATTAAATTGTAGAGATTTCCTGTGCTTTGTAAGTCTTATATGGTTCTCCAATAAAAGGTCCGGTTAACAAAAGGAATTACCAATCTAATCTTCTCTCTGGCGAGGTCTGATGTTGTCTTGGCGAGCGTGAAGTTCACAGTGAAATAAAACTGCGAAATAGACTATATTCCCTCTTTTTCCCACGCCTTCGTTTGTGATGGAGTTAATTAAACGCTCCAATCATATTCAAACAAGTCGGGTGTGTTACTTTCAAAATATTTCAGACATGGAAAAATTTTGCAAAGGTCACGTCTCCCATATATGGTAATATGCTGTCCGATGCCCTCGTGTACAAACTTACAGACAGATTGGTAGACACACATGACAACATGCCCACATGTGTCACACAGACAGTAATGTCGTAATATGTCGTATGAGGACGCAAACTCCGTGTCTCATCGGTGATTAAGCCGATAGCGCTGGCCGATGTACGTGTTAAACTACCGAGCCTATAACCACCCGAGTCGCTTTATCAGCGGTTAAATCTAACACGCCGGCGACTATCTTATCTCAGTAGCTCACCGCAAGCCAGGATGACCGGGTAAAAAACCAGTGACATTATCTGCAAGGGGTATCACAAATGTTTGAACATACAAACTACTTGCTCCACAAGCAGAAAATTAGAGAAGAAAGAAAAAAAGAAAGAAAAGTGCGATAATTGTCAGCACATAATGAAAATCAGTACCACAAATGTACCGATACTGCTGGAGAGAACCAAAGATCGCGAAGAGGTCGTCCATTTTGTCACAGTTCTCCACATTTCAGAGCCATACAATAGGACTGACTTGACTTTTGAATTTAAGATTCTTATTTATGTGTTGGGCATGATTTCTTTTGATCTCTATATCAATTTTTAAAAAATGAAATCACCTGTGGCATTTTGTTCCATTATTTTGATGCCCATGTCTGTCCCTCCAACTCTGTCTCTACTTCTGCCAAGATACATGTATTATTTACATCTTGCAACGGTGTTTTTTTTTCAAGTGTAATCTTCTTATCGTTTCCTGCATTTTTTCTCATTGTCTTTGTCTTTCTCCTGCGTATTTTCAGACCCACTTGCTGGGACATCTCATCACGATATTATTTCCTTTGATTTCTCTACTTAGTCGCTTGTCTTATCACCATTCCACACTATCCACTGTCGCCTGTTGTCACGATTCAGTCTACAGAGTGTCCATAAATTATTCACCCTATTTTAAGACTAAATACATTCACTTCTACAGGGGCTATCTTCACGGTAATTAATAACACAAATCAAGACATTTTTATTATGACTTTAAACACCAGACTGAAAAAACATTAGCTTCCATTATGCAAGGCATGCTTCTTAATGTTTGGGACGACATTATCTATCGGCTGGATGTTCTACGTGCTGCTAAAGATGCTGCAGTAGAAGTTTCTGAATTCTGGTTTAATGAACTGAGCTGTGATAGTCTACTTCATTAAAACTTTATCTCTTATCAATTACTGAAAAACATTTTAAGATAGCTCTTAAAATAACGAATTTATTAAGGCTTATAAAGGGGTGAATAATTTATTAAAACCGCGTAGTTTCCCTTTTCGAGTAGCAAACCCGAACAGCATAAATGTTTCCTCCTAATATATGTAATACGCTTCTTTCGCGCAATAACGTTTATTAAAAGGTAGAACACTATAAAAATGAAAATCACGGTAATTTCGTGACAATGTTAATTTCTGAGCCCATCACGGTTCATCTACTGTCGATCATTCGGGACTTAGCGACTAGCCTTTTATCGTATTTCAAATTTTTCCTATTGTTCGTGGTTGTTCTTAAATAGGATTTACCTTTTAACTCTCTCTATAATAATGCCGAGTCGCAATCACGTTTGGCTGGATTTAAGCACGGCAGAACTGTTTCCACTGACAAGAGAAGGGGCGTAGGCGAGCCACTGTCGCCTTAAAACCAGTTACTTTGGGCAGATAGGGCTCGTGATCCTTGGTTGGTAACATATCAAGGAGACGGTTAACACTGATTTCAAACCTCCGCTGCCTATGTGGGAATATACTATTACAGGAAAGGTTTTGGGAATAAACCCTGAGGAATAATCCGGAGTTGGAGTTAGTCCAATGCTCTTCTTTGGTTCTTGGCAGCTGACTGAAAAAGCAATCAGTGGCCATCACGCCTGGTGGTGTCTTGTAGGACATCAATAAACTGACTCCACTTTGCTCGGTCGACAGCTATTCTTTGTGTCGTGTCCCAACTCTGGTTCATGCTTGCATCTCTGCCTCAGCAGTACTCTGCCTGATGGCTTTTGGCCGCCCTTGCTGTCGCTTTCCTTCTGGTCTAATGTTGATTCAACGCTACTGTGGCAACTCCTGCCACGTGGCTGGTACCAAACTGTATTGGCTACTGTCGTTCCTTTGGACCTACCGGCTATATGGAGATAAGTCATCTCCATAACTGTGCTCAAGCTCGCGCCCTGGAGAGGACACTCCAGCTTCACCCTATGCGGTTGGCTTCCCATAGTCAGTTGTGACTGAAGCGTACTACTACTACTACTGTATTAATGCTATAATGTACAGTTCGTTGTCTACGTCTTTGCTTTCTTCATCCACACTGGTCATCAATAATTTTTGGTATTAATTTTACATCTGACTCTTATGATGTTTCTTAATAGTAATTTGGTCACGTCAATAATAAAATATAATTGTGTGATGGTCTTAACATTCTATACTTTTTTATTTCGATTTTTATGTACCTATTTATGTATTTTATAATATTAAGGGAAAGCGACGACGGCGTGGGTATTTAGTGTATTATCTCTTACAGCTAAGTTACCGGATTGCGGGCTCAAAACCTGGTAGCGACACAAACCAATATACCCGGCTGTAAAAGAGTATCTGACTCTGTCTTTGAGTTAGGGAAGGCAAATTTACTGAGGAACGGGAAAGGTCACCCAAGCTCATAAAGCTGGACTTAGTAGGCCTATAATGAAGTATAACAGACCCCAAAAATAGAATGAAATGGCAAATCTAAATTAGAAGCAACAATAAGAGTTGCTTACCTACCGAAAGGTTCGACACTGCAAGCAATTCCGGGACTCTGGGACTGACACAAGGATAAAGTTTCAGTACAACCAGCTGTTTCCCTGGACACACAACGGGTGCTGGATGCCTAAAAATCCACGAATCTGGATTTTCCCAACTCCGAAACACAGAATTCGTGGTGCCTGAAATCCTCCTGTCCTGGTGGTACCTGTCCCCACGGAGAATGGTTGAGGATACCCAAGTCCCACTCCACGTTCGCGTAATAACAGTGACAATAGTTATACTAATAAAATAATAATACAATTGAAGAAAAACAAGTCAAAGAAAATACGCAAAATCATCTTAATGAAAATAAAACCAGACACCATGAAATAAAAGACACAACAAATCAACAACAACAAAATCCACTCGTAAAGTAATGAAAAACAAGTAAACATTACAAACAACCCGACACGGGAAACCTACTGGTAATTAAACTTTGTTTAACTGTAAACGTGAAGAAGTTAAAAACACAAATTCTAATGTAATCGTCGACATCAACAGCAAGCAACACAGGTATCATAATTTAGCACACATCTTGAAGATAAAGTTACACTAAATACCTTAATTAAAATTGAAAATTAGGTTCAACTGGGTAGGCCAAAAATATGAAGATCATCTAATGCTAGTCCGCTTTCCTCCCATTTCCTTTTTAAAAAATAGTGAAGTGTGCAGAACTTCCCTCCCATGGCAGCAGTATCTGCTATGAGACTACCTTTTAGTAGATCATCATGTAATTTTGTTGTTTTACTCAATTAAAAGAAAACGGCTCCTAAATTTAAGCCAAAACGATTGAGCCCCCAGTGAGGATTGAACTCACGACCCCTGGTTTACAAGACCAGTGCTCTAACCACTGAGCTATGGAGGCTGCTGTCAACAATCTCTAATCTCCTATATTTATACATTTAAATTTGTCATCGCCTTAATTCCCGTCTCAAATGAATACGACCACGTGTTACCGCCTACATGATTTGGTAGACCTATATCTCTGTGTAGACCAGTGCTCTAACCACTGAGCTATGGAGGGTGCTGTACATAAAGTTTATTCTCGGCTATTTCTCCTCTTCGGTTACGGAATAAAAAGATGGTGAAAAGGGAGCTGGTCACCTTATCTCATAAAGCTTGCCCTCATGTTGTGGAGTCTCTAAAACTTCATTCCCCTAAAGCAGTTTCTGCAATATGACTACCTGTGGTGAAGTGGGATGTTATAAATATTTATAAGGGACTTAGTGTACTGACTGAGATCAGCTGTGAAGGTATATATATATCTAATAAGAGTAGTATATTATATATATAACCTTACTTGCTACCACATATCTATATATCTCAGTCAGAATTATTCTGGAATAGTGTGATGCTACGTTATGTGTCTAGGGTATGTGTATGGTGAAGTGTAAGTCACAACAACAGACAGATAAACAATTTAATTTAATCCACTACTCTTGACAACACTGTGACACTCACATACATATACCACTCTACAAAGATATCTTAAAAGAGTCACTGATAAACTTTCAAATAACAATATGTATTCATTACTGGCATGAATGAATATGTGTCCTGATTCAACTACAAGGGAACCAGGAATCACAATCAATTTAAATTACAAGTTATGTACAGAATGTATTTAATATGAATATTGTAGTGACATATATTATTACAAATGTTCTATGTGTGTCAGTTGTGTAGTAGTAAAATGAGGTAATACTGGTTTTGTTTTGTTCAAGCTCTGTTGGTATTTGTCATCATGACTTCAATAGTTTGTCTTTAGGGACTAGTATTGGAGATGTTCACAGTTCCTGATTTTAAGACAAGTAAATTCCCCTCTGAATAGTATTTTTATAAAGTTATTTCAAGATGAGGGGACATAATGTTGAGCTCAGCTGGCCAACTCTGCTTATCTTGAGTGATGGCGGCAGGAAAGGACTCCTCTGCTCGAATTCTCCTCTGGGCTCAGGAGACACCTCACTGATAGCTAAAAAGACCAAGGAGTATGCTGTCCGACTCTGGATTCAGCAAATCTCTGACCAGATGCTGCTCAGTACCATCAAGACCACTGTCCCACAATTCATACGAATAAACACAGATACGTTGATTAGCAATGAATTCTGGCACAAACTGGCACAAATTTCCATCTGCTTATCTTCCAGGCTTTTATTGAGCCAAATATAAGCTGGCTTCAACGCACTGATGCTTTATCAAGTGTATTTAAACAAGTGGTTTCGAACTAACGCTCCCAAGTGTGTATATCAGCGAGACTGGCCAATGAGCCACGTTTCGACAAGTGTTTGAAAAAATGTTATCTTTTCCCGTCTCCCCTAACAACCAAGATAGTATTTATAGCCCGACCAATCGTGGTTAGGCTTTCATTTGTTGCGCTCCAATCAATTTGGAGTTTACATGGTAGGCTATTTCTGTAACGTAAATTTTTTTCAAACACGTTAAAAAAAAATCTTATGAGCAGAAATGATTTTATGCTGTCAGGCACCCCCAATATTTTATTTTGGGTATAATTTATTAATTCCTGGACTATTTGCGTAACGTTTTACATATTATTTGTCAGCAAGCCCTAAGGAACCCAAAAATACTAATTTAAAGGAGCTACGTGGCTGCGTTCAAAATATGCAATTTCTTCTACCTCCTGTTTCGAAGATGTGCTGTCTGGGTACTGTTATGTGTTCAAACGTAAACCCATCTAATGTTATCTTTTCTAATAAGAGTTTGTTATGATTTATAAACCTAACTCTGGGAAAGGGTAGTGTATTTTATCACTGTCCGTCTGAAAAAGTTAGTGCTTGTAGACTTACACGCGTGATGGCAGCATTTGCGTATCGCGCGACGCGTGTTGCATGCGTTCCTGATTTTCAGCCCTCCCCTCTCGCTATCCTTTTGTCCATCTGTTCGTTCGTTTTGGTAACGTAATATAATTAATGTTAGGATTAATTTAGGTCATTACGCAGTACGTCTCAATGTTTTTCTTAGAAATGCAGCACACGTTTCATTGAAGAAGGCGGGTAATAATACAGTAAGCTTTTATATCAACGTGAAAGCGTTACAATTTGCAGACGAAGCAGAAAACAAGGGGGATTTCGAGTACATTCTTTGTGACAGCACTGTCATTTTACCATTGCTCTTCTCTTTATTAATTTTATTTGTTAGGCTTCATATTTACCTAATAATTTATATATGTGGATTAGAATATTTCATGACACCTCCCCTCTTAAAACAGACATTATATGTCAGTCCTTTATTCTATATACACATAGAGAAATTTATTATTATTTCTGGGGTTTACGGTGATTCTCATCACACGGATGGCGGCTTAAAAAATCCGCTCCCAGATTGGTTTTTCCAGATATATATTCAATGCTAAAATTATATGGAGCCAGAAGCAAAGACCATCGGAGTAACCTAGAGTTCTCATGCTTAGCCTGTGCTAAAAACGATAAAGGTTTGTGGTCAGTTTGCAACTTAAATGCCTTCCCATATAGATAAATATTGAATTTCTTTATTGCCCATATTACTGCAAGACATTCTTTTTCGCTAGTTGAGTAGTTGATTTCAGCTTTATTCAACTTTCTGCTAGCATATGCCACTGGGCTTAATTCCCCATCCAATGCATCTGATTTCTGTAGTAAAGTTGCACCTAACCCAATATTACTTGCATCCGTCCTTACTATGAATTCTTGACTTAAGTCAGGTAATTTCAAAATGGGTTTACTTGTGAGCTTTTCCTTCAATTCTTGGTAAGTCATTTCACATTGTGGTGTCCATGTAATGCGATCTGGAAGTCCTTTACGTGTCAATTCCGTTAAAGGTGCACATATGGAATTAAAGTTTTTGATATACTTCTGGTAGAAACCACATAATGAGACAAAGGATCTCACGTCCTTCTTGGTTTGTGGTCTCGGGGCTTTCTGTAGTTTCTCTAAATTCTTTGGGTCAGGGGTCATGTTTCCCTGATAAACTGTGTGTCCCAAAAATTCCAATTCTTTACATCCAACGCAACATTTGGTTGGTCGGGCTGTTAAATTTGCCTCCCTAAGTCGATCAAACAGCATGTTCAGAGAGTCAATGTGTTCCTCAAATGTTTCTGTTGCTATAAGGATATCATCCATAAAATTTGTTATACAGGGATTATTCAGAGGATCCAATAATTTTCTCATCATTCTAGAGAAGACACTAGGCGCATTCTTCAATCCAAATGGCAATCTATTAAACTCATAGTGTCCTTCTGAGGTACTAAAAGCTAGGTATGGTCTAACCTCAGGCTTTACTGGAATCTGATAGTATCCTTTACTCAGATCCACTTTTGAGAAATATTTAGCTTTATTTAGTCTGGCAAACAGCTGATTTGTATCCGGCAATGGATCCACCTGTCCTTCTGTAATAGCATTCAGTCTCCTGTAATCTATACAGAGTCTATGTTCTCCAGAGGGCTTCCTTAAGAGTACAACACCGGAACTATACGAAGACTCACTGTGCGAAATAATTCCTTCCTTCAATAGATAGTCTATCTCTTCCTTCAAAGCTTTTTCCTTAGCAAACGGAATCGAATATGGTTTCATACAGACAGGTGTGGAGTCTATGAGTTTCATATCATATTCCAATAGGTTTGTATGCCCTGGTCGGTCTGTTAACACCTCTGCATGATTATTTAGAACCTGTTGCACTCTCTCTTTCTGAGTTTTCGTTAAATGTGTACTGATTTTCACCTGTGCTGCTGTCTCACAGGGGTGTAATGGATATTCAAATGATGAAAGTGGTTCCTTTTTCATCTCCATGGCGATGGACAAGGTCAACAAGTGTGTCTCTTCCTGATGTTCTCTTTCCAAATATTTCTTCAGGAGATTCACATGATAGATTTTTTCTTTCCCCTTCTTATCTATCTTATAATTTGTTCTAGACACCTTCTCTAGAACTGTATATGGACCCTGCCATCCAATTTGTAACTTATTCTGACTCCCGGGCAAAAGAAGCAGTACTTTCTCTCCCACAGCCAAATTTCTGTCTTTCGCCTTCCTGTTATAATAGGCAGCATGTTTCTTCCTGGCTTGTTTCAAATTTTCATTGGCAAGTTTCCAGCCAGTTTTTAACCGAGTGGTCAGCTCATTCACATATTGGTATGAAGATGTAATGTTTTCCTCTGCCTTTTCATCAGTCCACGTTCTTAACAAAGCTACATATGGACCTTTAATTGTGTGGACCTATTTGTCCATGCACCGGTATGGTCTCTTCCACTCGAAGCTTTATAGTGATGATTTTTCCTCCCAGAATTATCATTCACAAAACGACCGCTACCAATTTTTCTTTTGGGGCTTTCTCCCCTCTTAAAATTCTTGATGAGAGATTTCCTCTCTACATCCTCTTCCTCCAGTTTGTTTAAGTCCGATTGAGGGATTTTCGGCTTATCCTGGGGTAAGACATCTTTTTGCACTCTCCGCATAGTGGCCATTGTAAAACAGTTAAGTGAAGCTTGTCCGTGAAAAGGGGCTTCCCATTCCATTTGGTCCACTTTATCAAATCTATTTTTCTTTTTATTATCAGGCCTAATTTTGCCCCGTGGCGTGTCCAGGTCCTGATCCATGTTCCCACTTGTGGGTGTTCCCTCATGTGCTATGCTACACCTTTCTACAAAATTCTCAATGTCCCATCTTGCTTTGGGCCAATAATAATTGTGAGCCACCTTTTGAATGATGGTACCTATCTTCTCATGGTCCCCATCTGGTTTCACATGTAGGCTCCTTATTAATTCTGTCCTATATCTTTTTGGAAGAACCAGCTGTCCGTGACCATTGGATCTAGCTCCAGTCTTCCTATACATCAACTTGTTTTTCATGTAAAAATCTCCCTTGCCTGGAGTTGTATGACAAGTTGACAATTTTCTGAAACAAGGCTTGAGTGTTTTATCCCCAGCCTGTGCCTTCCTCATCTCTTCTGGAGTGGTATCTAACATAATATCCTCCTCCTGTCTTGAGGTCGACCTGACCTGAAGGGTTGCCATATACACAGGTTTCCTTCTGCAACGGTCAGTGTCATGATTGTCCATCTGACAATTCTTACACCACCTTTTTCCTTGGTTGAAAGATTTTCTTTCATCATATTTCCTTTCATCGAATTGTGGGAATTTATTTTTATTGTCATACCGTGGCCTATCAAATTGGTGCTTACCTTTATTTTGATCCCTAGGATCAAATTTATTAAAGTTCTGTGGTGCCCTAAAGTTATCCACCTGTTTCTTTTTATTACCTGTTACCTCTGCTTGAGCTGCTTGATACCTTTCAGCAACATTTAGCAACTCACCCAGCCTCTCTGCACCTTGTTCCATGAGAAACTTTCTCAGGTCTGGAGCCATGGACTCTCTTAGTTGCTCTATAAGGACCATTTCCTTAAGATCTTGGGTTTTCCCCAGAGAAGTCCATTTCTCCAAGTATGTCTCTATTCGTGCAGAGAACTGGTGATAGGTTTCACCTGACAGTAGTTTAGCATTCCTAAATTTTTTTCTATAAAATTCTGCATTCTTTTCATACCTTAACAAAAGAGCCTGCTTTAGCATGTCATAATTTTCCTGATCACCTCTGCTCATTTTTGCAAAAACTTCATAAGCTGCCCCACGAAGTCCCTGAGATAACTTTAAGCTCCACCTTTCTCTCTCTAACCCATACGTGGTAGCTAATAGTTCATACCTATTTATATAGCTCTCAATATCATCGTCTTTCTCAACAAAATGATCTAAATGAAAATTCATAGCTGAGGTTGAGGCTCCCTGAGTAACCGTAGCATCAGAGGCAAAGGGACTGGCACCATTTTCAGGAGCATGGCCTTGAAACTCAAACTCCCTTAGTCGTAACTCATGTTCCCTTTGTAATCTTTTCTCCTCCTTTTCTGCTTCCCTCTCTGCAGTCTGTTTTCTTTCCTCTGCTTCCAATTTCTTAGCCTCTTTGTCAGCCTCAATCTGCAACCTCTTAGTCTCAGCCTCAGCTTGCAACCTCTTAGTCTCAGCCTCTAACTTTCTTTCGGCCTCTTTTTCTAATCTTCTTTCTTCGCGTTCAATAAATTTGTCACATTCCGTTGTGACATAGGCAACCATAACTTGCCCATCTAATCCTAACTCTTTTGCAGTCTGAACCGCAGCAGATCGAAATTTGGCCAGGTCCGCCATTGTCTATCAGGTAAATTTATACAATGTCTAACCAACAATTCAATCTCTAATGGACAACACAGGCACCGTGAGCTCAACCTTATTTAATTCCACCCAAGGATACCTTTTAATTCTTATATTCCCTGAAGTGAATTACCCCCAATATTTTTAATAGTTAAAGATTCAAAATCACAAGAGCGAGACCCCAATATATGTGGTGAAGTGGGATGTTATAAATATTTATAGGGGACTTAGTGTACTGACTGAGATCAGCTGTGAAGGTATATATATATCTAATAAGAGTAGTGTATTATATATAACCTTACTTGCTACCACATATCTATATATCTCAGTCAGAATTATTCTGGAATAGTGTGATGACTACGTTATGTGTCTAGGGTATGTGTATGATGAAGTGTAAGTCACAACAACAGACAGATAAACAATTTAATTTAATCCACTACTCTTGACAACACTGTGACACTCACATACATATAACACTCTACAAAGATATCTTAAAAGAGTCACTGATAACTTTCAAATAACAATATGTATTCATTACTGGCATGAATGAATATGTGTCCTGATTCAACTACAAGGGAACCAGGAATCACAATCAATTTAAATTACAAGTTATGTACAGAATGTATTTAATATGAATATTGTAGTGACATATATTATTACAAATGTTCTATGTGTGTCAGTTGTGTAGTAGTAAAATGAGGTAATACTGGTTTTGTTTTGTTCAAGCTCTGTTGGTATTTGTCATCATGACTTCAATAGTTTGTCTTTAGGGACTAGTATTGGAGATGTTCACAGTTCCTGATTTTAAGACAAGTAAATTCCCCTCTGAATGGTATTTTTATAAAGTCATTTCAAGATGAGGGGACATAATGTTGAGCTCAGCTGGCCAACTCTGCTTATCTTGAGTGATGGCGGCAGGAAAGGACTCCTCTGCTCGAATTCTCCTCTGGGCTCAGGAGACACCTCACTGATAGCTAAAAAGACCAAGGAGTATGCTGTCCGACTCTGGATTCAGCAAATCTCTGACTAGGTGCTGCTCAGTACCATCAAGACCACTGTCCCACAATTCATACGAATACACACAGATACGTTGATTAGCAATGAATTCTGGCACAAACTGGCACAAATTTCCATCTGCTTATCTTCCAGGCTTTTATTGAGCCAAATATAAGCTGGCTTCAACGCACTGATGCTTTATCAAGTGTATTTAAACAAGTGGTTTCGAACTAACGCTCCCAAGTGTGTATATCAGCGAGACTGGCCAATGAGCCACGTTTCGACAAGTGTTTGAAAAAATGTTATCTTTTCCCGTCTCCCCTAACAACCAAGATAGTATTTATAGCCCGACCAATCGTGGTTAGGCTTTCATTTGTTGCGCTCCAATCAATTTGGAGTTTACATGGTAGGCTATTTCTGTAACGTAAATTTTTTTCAAACACGTTAAAAAAAAATCTTATGAGCAGAAATGATTTTATGCTGTCAGGCACCCCCAATATTTTATTTTGGGTATAATTTATTAATTCCTGGACTATTTGCGTAACGTTTTACATATTATTTGTCAGCAAGCCCTAAGGAACCCAAAAATACTAATTTAAAGGAGCTACGTGGCTGCGTTCAAAATATGCAATTTCTTCTACCTCCTGTTTCGAAGATGTGCTGTCTGGGTACTGTTATGTGTTCAAACGTAAACCCATCTAATGTTATCTTTTCTAATAAGAGTTTGTTATGATTTATAAACCTAACTCTGGGAAAGGGTAGTGTATTTTATCACTGTCCGTCTGAAAAAGTTAGTGCTTGTAGACTTACACGCGTGATGGCAGCATTTGTGTATCGCGCGACGCGTGTTGCATGCGTTCCTGATTTTCAGCCCTCCCCTCTCGCTATCCTTTTGTCCATCTGTTCGTTCGTTTTGGTAACGTAATATAATTAATGTTAGGATTAATTTAGGTCATTACGCAGTACGTCTCAATGTTTTTCTTAGAAATGCAGCACACGTTTCATTGAAGAAGGCGGGTAATAATACAGTAAGCTTTTATATCAACGTGAAAGCGTTACAATTTGCAGACGAAGCAGAAAACAAGGGGGATTTCGAGTACATTCCTTGTGACAGCACTGTCATTTTACCATTGCTCTTCTCTTTATTAATTTTATTTGTTAGGCTTCATATTTACCTAATAATTTATATATGTGGATTAGAATATTTCATGACACTACCATTACCTTTATATTGTTACAAATTAACATGTCAGTAGATCATCAGGTTATTTTGTTTCCGTCTTCAATTTGACCAACCAAAAATACAAAAACAAATATTCACAAATGAAAATCAGCACAAATAAAGCGAAAACAATTGAGCCTCCAGTGAGGATTGAACTCACGACCCCTGGTTTACAAGACCAGTGCTCTAACCACTGAGCTATGGAGGCTGTTGTCAACAATCTTTAATCTCCTATATTTATACATTTGAATTTGTCATCGCCTTAATCCCTTTCTTAAATGAATAACGACCACGTGTTACCGCCTACATGATTTGGTAGATCTTTATCTCTGTGTAGTTTACCGTCTGTCCTGACGACAACGGTGGATCGAAACCCCAGATTGCCTACATACAGTCACAGTGAAAGACGATATCAATAAATGGAAATAACAATAACAACTAACAAGATTTAAAAGTGTAGAAGTAACAAGTAGTAACATAGTAAAATGTGGAAGTAATAACTAGTAACATAGTAAAGTGTGGAAGTAATAAGTAGCAACATTGTAAAGTGTGGAAGTAATAAGTAGTAACATTGTAAAGTGTGGAAGTAATATGTAGTAACATTGTGTGGAGGTAATAAGTAGCAACATTAACAAGTGATGGAGTAATAAGTAGTATCATTGTAAAGTATGGAAGTAATAAGTAGTAACATTGTAAAGTGTGGAAGTAATAAGTAGTAACATTGACAAGTGTGGGAGTAATAAGTAGTAACATTGTAAAGTGTGGAAGTAATTTTTTTTATTTTTTTATTTATTTTATTTTATTTTATTTTTTTTATTTTTTCGTACGCCCGCTAATACTCGAGGCGGCATCTCTGGTTATTAATTTCTAACCTGACATTGATTTTACGTGAGTATCCCTTTTTTTCTTGTACAGAGACAGGTGTCCCTCGCCATTCAGGCAGATACTCGCCGATTTCGGAGGTACCCATTAGAGCTGGGTCGGCTCAGGAGCCGCCAATCCCTAGTCGACGACACTTCTTCAAATATCCTCGCCAGGTCTCGAGTTAATCCAGTCCAAATCCCGGTCGACGAAAAATCTTCAAATGCCGTCGCCCGGGTTTGATCCTGCATCACCCAGTCGCCAGAGCGGTGTTGTAACCACTACGCTAGCGCGGCTCCCTGGAAGTAATAAGAAGTAACATTGTAAAGTGTGGAAGTGTTGAGTCAAATGTTGAGTGTCTTTTTGTTGTACGCCATAATTGTTGAAGGCGATGAAGACATAGTATGGTATCTGTGGTCTGGTTTGTGTAGGATACAGATGTGTATTCAAACAGTGAGCATTACAAGCAAGGCAATCCACACAAGGACGTCACGTTAACTCACGATGAGAAAAGTCAATGATGCTTGCAACAGCTAGTGACGGTTTTTGTATAATTTATTATAGACGCCACAATGACGAAGTGTGTAGACATAAACAAGCCGGTACATCATAGGTACGATCAAACAGTCATTATTACATATGTAGTCAATTCAACAGGCACAGCAGACAGCATCATAATAATGTACATCATATGCCTTTTAGGATATCGGAATCAGCTGTACATGTAGTCAGGTAGTAAACTTCCCCTTTCCATAAGAGCTAGTAGATATCAACTAGGAGATTAAATCTGGTCTCCTAATTTTGACCTCAACAAGACAGGCATGTCTTTTGAGCGTCACATTATCGTCCTCTATGTTCCTTATACAGCAAAGGTATCAAACCTAGATCCATCAATAAAGGTCAGGAAGCGAATAGTCCGTAGGACAGGCATCAATCGATGCGTGACAATATAAGTGGATCGTGAGCTGAGCAAACTTGTCATATCACAGACTTTATAATAAGGCAGGCTAAGCAAAAGTAACATCACAAGATGGCGATAAAGTTACTCAGCGAAAAAGGATTCAGTTACCTGTCATCAGGAATTAAATCACATAAATCACATATGCCTCCAGGCATTTGAAATAACATAGAGATATATCATCTCAAAAAAGGAACAACAATGATGAGGACTCCTTCCTGAATAATCTAAGCGAAGACTAGCACATCGCTATGTCTCGCCTTACCAGCATCTCTGCTCAGACTGACTTGGGCGGAAATCATTTTAAACAATGCCACAAACAGAGACATGCGCAGAAAACGCGAATCGAATACAACTCAGCTAAACTTACGAAACGAAGAATGTTCTACGATGTTCGACTGAAGACTCGAACCTTAAAAGGAAATGAATCTTGAAACATTGCGATTGCCAACTGTTTTCAAAGAACTGGCGATCTGAGCGCTCCATATATGGACATGACTCAAAATCGTTCACACAACTATCAACAACCCTAGCTATCAAGATAAGACAACTTCTTGACGACAGCTATCAAGATTAGACGACTGTAGAAATAGAAGTGACTACAATTCCATGAGTTACTTCCCATGCATTAAAAAATTAACTATAGTCAAAATGCATGGTCAGAATAAGTTGCGACAAGTTTAGCGCAACATTACCGCCACCTCCCGATTAAAAAAAAATGTGCAACATTTTTTTTTTAAATATCCAAGAGTAAAACCAAAAGCGGTTTAACAACGCACGAATTATGCGGGGATAACTAATTGCACTGCCTAATATGAGGCTACATTGACACATAAAGTGTCTGGTGAGAATATTTCTCAACAGATAAAAAATCTTATTCAAAAAATATATATATCGGGGAGGTGCCATCAACACACACTACGCTTGCATGAAAATACAATATAAATGCAAGTTCATATCATTATAATCAAATAGCAGTGTCATACTCTAATACCACTTAGAATGGATGTACACATCTGATACAAAATGTTAAATAGTACATTATCTAAATGTTTAATAATACCGTTACATAATGAAATTAAACATAAATGACGATCCAGGACACATCTCCTGTCGTTCCAAGGAAAGTGTACAATGTGGAACTATCCATGTTTGACAACAGAAAGGTAGCTTCTCTGATCAACAATAACATGCTGAGAAAAAACAACCAATATAATTCTATTTAATAGCCATTAAGTTTCATACTATACAATACATTATTATTAATAATTGTGGCCGAGTGAACTTTCGGCCCTTATATTAACTACTCAGTCTTCTTCTTATATTAAAGATGGGAACAGAAGAAGATGATAACAAAGCACAATAGTATGTGTTCACATAAAGTGAGGACAGATGTGCTAATGTATTGTAGTAATATAGGTGTGTTATGGCTCTGTCGTATATCTAGAAATAGAACAGAAGTATTAGTTGGAATCATGTGGGCATCTAGACAGAATGTCAGCCATCACATTATCCGACCCACGGATAGCTCGTACCGTGAAGTGAAAAGGTTGAAGAGCAATAGCATATCGAGTGGATCTCGAACTCTTCAAGTTCTTAGTCTGAATAGCTGTAAGAGCTTTCTGATCAGTTTCTAGAATGAAATGTGCGCCCAGGAGGAATCTTTGTAGTTTGAGAATAGACCAAACCATAGCCAACAATTCACGGTCTAAAACCGAGTAGTTCCTCTCTGCCGCATTTAGTTTTCTAGAAATGTACATGACAGGATGCAGAGTTTCAGCATATTCCTGCATAAGTGCTGCTCCGATCCCAGTGGATGAAGCATCACTTCGAAGAACAAAAGTTCTATCAAGAGTAGGTAATCTTAGGATGGGAGGAGAAGAAAATATACTTTTAATCTGGTCTAAGGAAGATTGACATTCCTGAGACCAACGAATCAGATTAGGCGACCCTTTCTTCAACAACGTTGACAGAGGTGCCATTATCGAAGATAGATTCGGAATAAATCTCCCATAGAATTGAATTAACCCCAAGAGACTCCGGACTTGTTTCTTCGTCTTAGGTACAGAGATGTTCAATATTTTTGAAGTATTGTGGTCTTCTGTCTTCAAGAGACCATGACCAACACGATGACCCAAGAAAGAAATTTCACCAAAACCAATATAAGCTTTAGAAGGTTTTGCTGTCAGATTATACTCACGTAGAGTAGACAGTAGGTCATATAAACCCAGATAGTGATCTTCCCAAGAATCACTGAAGAGACAGATATCATCTAAGTATGCGATGACATCTGAACGATGAGAAAGAATTCGACGCATCATGCGAACGAAAGTAGCAGGGGCGTTCATAAGACCAAAGGGCATTACATTCCATTGAAATAAACCCCTAGGTGTAGAGAAAGCAGTCAGAGGTTTGGCATGATCTGCTAAAGGCACTTGCCAATAACCTTTTGACAAGTCAAGTTTAGTGAAGAATCTAGAATTAGAAAGTCTAATAAGTAGATCTTCTAGTAAAGGCATAGGTTCAGCATCGAACTTTGTGACTTGATTTAATTTGCGATAATCAACGCAAATTCGTATGTTCTTATCTTTCTTCCGAACAATAACCATGGAAGAAGAATATGGAGAAGTCGATGGTTCAATTATGTTTAATTGGATCATTTCATCCAATTCCTTTTCCACTTGTGACTGAAAGTGTATAGGGATAGGATACGGCCTAACCCTAATAGGATTATTGTCGGTAAGAATTATGTCATGTTCTATGACCTGCGTGTGACCAGGGATGTCGGTTAGAACATCCTTAAATGTCTGTAACATCGACGAGACTTGACGATGTTCATCAACAGAAAGATTAGGAGAAATGGAGACATCTTTCCAAGATTCCATAGAATGTAGTGGAACCACTGGAAGAGGAAGATCGACATCAGAAAAAACAGATTCCTCATCCTGTATGACAGACAGGGATGAGTAATGACCATGAGGTACAGAAGATTCGTCCGTTGCCTAAAAATAGGCAGCAAATAGTCTGGACGCTCATGAAATTCCGTCAGCATGTTGATATGGAAAGTCTTATGCTTTCCATCTATATCGACCACATAGTCAACATCGGAAATTCGTGAGACTATTGCATATGGACCTTTC
Organism: Oreohelix idahoensis; assembly: GCA_024509875.1. NCBI lineage: Eukaryota > Metazoa > Mollusca > Gastropoda > Stylommatophora > Oreohelicidae > Oreohelix > Oreohelix idahoensis. The sequence goes on along the minus strand of JAMPIV010002119.1, from coordinate 93,029 downwards.
CATGCAATCAGAAGTCTATTTTCCCTACTGGGGAGTAGGACGAATGCTTTGTCACCTGGACAAAGTTGTCGTAGACATCTGTTCTTGTTAGCAAACTGCCTTGCTTTTTCTTTAGCAATTTCTGACGAAGCAGTCGCTAGTTTGCATGCCTCAATGATCTTTTGCCTAAGAGCAATGACATACTCATATGAAGATTGAGTGTCATCACTAATATCATCGGCAGTGATGAGATCGTGTAATAAAGACATAGGGCCGCGCGGACGCGCGCCGAAGACAAGTTCAAAGGGAGAAAATCCTGTGTGCTCATTTGGGACCTCTCTATAGGCAAAGAGAGCCGCGGGTAAAACCCTGTCCCAATCTTGAGGATGATCTTCAGTTATCTTACCAAGCAAAGTCTTGAGCGTTCTATTCAGACGCTCAACTAACCCATTAGACATAGGATGATAGATGCTACTGAGAGATCTTTTAATGTGTAAGGTAGACATTACTTGAGACATAGTATCAGATATGAGTTGAGTGCCATGGTCTGACAGTATTTCTCTGGGGAACCCCAAGCGAGAAAATATCAGCCAAAGAGCATCTGCGATATCTGTAGTAGATATGCTCTTTAGAGGGATAGCCTCTGGCCAACGTGTGCACATATCGACACATGTAAGGATAAACTGATGTCCTCTGGCCGACTTTATCTTAAAAGGGCCAATAATATCTATGGCCATTTTCTGAAATGGCCGAATAGGGATGTCAGCAGCCTGGATAGGCGCAGCATGTCGTGGTCCTCTAGATTTGACCTCCTGACATACCTGACATGATCGGCAGTATATACGAATGTCCTTGTTAACAAAGGGCCAAAAGAAAGCCGCAAGGACTCTCGACTTTGTACGGGAAAATCCCATGTGTCCAGCACATTGCGAGTCATGAGCATGTTGCAATATTTGCACTCTCATACTCTTGGGAACAAGAATTTGCGAATGTGCTGACGTAGCCGAGTCTTGTACCATACGTACAAGTACGCCGTTTTTCATTTCTATCCAAGATTTTCTTTGTGTATCCTTATTTGGATCACCTTTCTTCGCAAGAATGAAGAATTTTTTTAGCGTAGGATCTTCTTCTTGTAATTTTATGAACGAGTCACGAGAAATAACCAAGGTACTATCTTGGCTATGAACTTCATTATTATTATCCAACGAAGTTTGTGGTGTTTGTAGAGCTTGTGCTCTTGTAACCACTGCATTGGTAGCTTGCATATTATCATCTTCCCAAGCAGCAATCTGCTGTGGGGTACATTCCCTAACTCCGTGGATACGACCAATAATAAGGTCCGCAATAGGATTAGGTAAGAGACAGGCATGCACATCTCCCGTAAAGAAAGGAGTGGCAATGTGAATTACAGCAGTAGGATATTTCTCTAGAGTGCCGCCAAATGTGACACATTTGATAACCCTTCCTGTCGCACAGGATGGATCTACAAGCGATTGTCTAACACCAATAGTGGTGCATCCGGAATCGAAAAGTAGTGAGACCGGAGTATTATTAACAAGACCCTTATGTAGGATTAGAGAACCTCTCCCGTCATGTGCAACCGAAGCAGGAAGAGCGGGGAGAGGGTGACCACAACTCAAAGTCGATATTGTAGTTGGTTCGAACAAAGTACTGCATTGGGGGCACTTGTTTGCTCTCCCAAAGTCAAAAGAAGAACAAGTGACAGCGTCAGAGTTTTTATTATCAGAAACCTGATTACAGGCTCCCTGAGATTCTTGTTGAACCGAGTTAGCCTGCTGATATCTCTTTTTTTGTATTGAGATCTACCGCGACTACCATTACCTCTGAAGTTATCACTGTTGTTATTATCTCTGTAGTTATTATTGTCTCTATTATAACTGTTATCCTGTTTCGAATTACAGTTTCCATGATTATTATCATGTCCACATTGATGTGAACATCTATTTGTTTGGTTTTGAGGTCTACGCGAGGAAAAGCCTCTGTTACCATATCCTCTTCTGAAATGCCTAAAATTATTAGGTTGGAAGTAACGAGGACTGTCAGCTCGTCTCCAATTCTTCGAAGAAGAATCACCCTGAAATTGATTTCCATAATTTTGACCGTAACTACGGTTACTTTTCCTATCAAAATTTTGTTGGAATCTATGACTAGAGTTTTGACCATAAGGTGCTGCCGAAGCAACTGGCAGACCTTCTTTTACTTTAGAGTTACCAATGGTTACGTGAGGATGCGCAGTTATATACTGGCTACAGAAATCTTCCATTTCTTTTATTGTTTTAGGTTTACGTTCATGAAGGAAAGCAAGGAAAGACTCATTGACAGAAGACATGACTTTGTCTCTAAGTATTAAGTCCATAAGTCCTTCATAAGTTTTTTCTGTCTTAGACAGCTCCACCCAACGTAAAAAAGTAAGACGTGTCTTTGAAATGAATTCAGAGAATTGCACACCAGTTTCTGGCAACATATTTTTAAATTGAAGACGATAGCCGTCTTCGTCAAGTTGGTATTTTTTTAACAATATAGCCCTGACAACCTCATAGTTGTTCTTGTCAGGCTCATCTACCATGCTTAACATACTCAAAGCATCACCTCTAAGTATTTTGGACAAATGATAACCTGCAGTGATTTATCTATGTTATGTACTTTACATGAAGTTTCAAATCTGTCCAAATAGAATGTTGTGTCGTCGATGGAAGCATTGAATGGTGGTAGATTAAGCTTGAAAGTGCTTGCATTAGTCTTATCTGAGACCTTATTTGCATCATTAGCATTACCCATGTTCATCACCTTTAATTTCTCAACTTCCAAAGCTAAGAGTTTTTCTTCATGCTCCATTTTTGCTTTTCTCTCTTCAGACTCTCTTTGTAACTTCCTTTCTGCAGCTTCAGCTTGTTTTTCTAATCTTTTATTTTCAGCCTCTATTTCAAGTCTTTTATTTTCAGCCTCAAGTCTTTTATTTTCAGCCTTTTTTTTCAAGTCTTTTATTTTCAGCCTCTATTTCAAGTCTTTTATTTTCAGCCTCTGCTTCTCTTTTTTGTTTTTCCATTTCCATCTGGAATCTTTTTTCATCCACCTGCATCTGCAGTTTCTTTTGTTCAGCTTCCATTGCTTTATCATATTGAGCAGTTGCAAATTCTTCTAACTTATCACCAGTCTTCCCAAGCAATTTACCCTGCTCAATAAAGTGCTCAAATGTAGCCATGATGAGTAATAATATGAGTCCACAACCTGAAATAATTAATTATCTTATTTCAAATTTAATTATAACAAGTCTTAAATGAAGCACTTGTTTACTCACAACCTATATTATCATCCCAATCTCTGTGGGAAACAAGTCTTATATCCAAGAACTTGTGTATAGACCTTTTTGAAATATCATCAATCAACAATAGTGCACAATACTATTCATCATTTACTAATCATCAGTGTAGTAGTAATGCATAAGCATAACCCACTATTAAATGTGAATTAACTACTATAAGTGTAACCAATGACTATGTAAACACAATCACAATGTAAACAATAACAATGTAAACATTACACTGTAAACAATACAATGTAAACAATACAATGTAAACAATAACAAAGATTTAGCAACAATACGAAAACATTCGTAGAAATCAACAAAAAATAAAGCGAAAATTAAAGAAATATCACAAAAAATGTGATGATATCTACGAGAAGATAACACAAATACAAGACACCACAGTGTATAAACAAAAATGGTATATGAAACTAAACTATAGAAAAGAGTAGACTAGCAAATACAAACAAATCAAAACAGAACTAAAGAATGCAGAAAAATAACGAAAACAATACTAACACATGTCATCACAACTAACAAAAAATAGCAACAGAAGTCGCTTTGCAAATTCCAGTATCGGAAATTGCACACCCTACAGAAAACGCTCACGATAGACGACCTCTATGACGTGGTATGATCTAAGGGAGACACCGCCCAACCGAAAACCCGCAGAAACATAGACATATAAATATAAATATACAAATAACATATAAACATATAACATGTAAACAAAAGAATGAGATGAAACACAGAAGACTCAGTAGAAGTATAAGGGCACAGTTCACAAACAAACAGGCCACTTAACTTATGGGTATCCAAACGTCAGCCACAGCAGAAAAAACAGATGACAATCAGCGTCCTAAGGAATGAAGATCCAACGATGATGGTACATCTGGACTGCTCCAACTGCCATGACGATGGTACTTGAGCTTCTAAACTGATAAGTAAATAACGGCACTTGACCTTCTTATTCAACCGTAAATTGCTTGAAATCGGTACTTGACCTTCACAAACGACAGCAACTTGATACCTTGACAGCAGCGACTGGCTTCACTTGAGTTAAACAGCAACAGTCTGTGATATCTGGCAATATGTAACAACGCCGGGTACTGTCAAATTTCTTGCTTCTGGCAAAAAGTTACAATTTCGACCTTTTCCGGGCAACGCCGAGTACTTTCATAATTCTGTATGTAGATGTAGAATGCTGAAAAATCGCTGTATGTTGATTTCTTGAACGATGCAGTTTGTTGAATTCTTGTTGAATGAAGTATGTAAGGGACCCCGTGTATGCTGGTACCAGACCAAACCAGCTTATGGCCACCAAATGTTGAGTCAAATGTTGAGTGTCTTTTTGTTGTACGCCATAATTGTTGAAGGCGATGAAGACATAGTATGGTATCTGTGGTCTGGTTTGTGTAGGATGCAGATGTGTATTCAAACAGTGAGCATTACAAGCAAGGCAATCCACACAAGAACGTCACGTTAACTCACGATGAGAAAAGTCAATGATGCTTGCAACAGCTAGTGACGGTTTTTGTATAATTTATTATAGACGCCACAATGACGAAGTGTGTAGACATAAACAAGCCGGTACATCATAGGTACGATCAAACAGTCATTATTACATATGTAGTCAATTCAACAGGCACAGCAGACAGCATCATAATAATGTACATCATATGCCTTTTAGGATATCGGAATCAGCTGTACATGTAGTCAGGTAGTAAACTTCCCCTTTCCATAAGAGCTAGTAGATATTAACTAGGAGATTAAATCTGGTCTCCTAATTTTGACCTCAACAAGACAGGCATGTCTTTTGAGCGTCACATTATCGTCCTCTATGTTCCTTATACAGCAAAGGTATCAAACCTAGATCCATCAATAAAGGTCAGGAAGCGAATAGTCCGTAGGACAGGCATCAATCGATGCGTGACAATATAAGTGGATCGTGAGCTGAGCAAACTTGTCATATCACAGACTTTATAATAAGGCAGGCTAAGCAAAAGTCAACATCACAAGATGGCGATAAAGTTACTCAGCGAAAAAGGATTCAGTTACCTGTCATCAGGAATTAAATCACATAAATCACATATGCCTCCAGGCATTTGAAATAACATAGAGATATATCATCTCAAAAAAGGAACAACAATGATGAGGACTCCTTCCTGAATAATCTAAGCGAAGACTAGCACATCGCTATGTCTCGCCTTACCAGCATCTCTGCTCAGACTGACTTGGGCGGAAATCATTTTAAACAATGCCACAAACAGAGACATGCGCAGAAAACGCGAATCGAATACAACTCAGCTAAACTTACGAAACGAAGAATGTTCTACGATGTTCGACTGAAGACTCGAACCTTAAAAGGAAATGAATCTTGAAACATTGCGATTGCCAACTGTTTTCAAAGAACTGGCGATCTGAGCGCTCCATATATGGACATGACTCAAAATCGTTCACACAACTATCAACAACCCTAGCTATCAATATAAGACAACTTCTTGAGGACAGCTATCAAGATTAGACGACTGTAGAAATAGAAGTGACTACAATTACATGAGTTACTTCCCATGCATTAAAAAATTAACTATAGTCAAAATGCTTGGTCAGAATAAGTTGCGACAAGTTTAGCGCAACAGGAAGTAATATGTAGTAACATTGTAAAGTGTGGAAGTAATAAGAAGTAACATTGTAAAGTGTGGAAGTAATAAGTAGTAACATTGTGAAGTGTGGAAGTGATAAGTAGTAACATTGACAAGTGTGGAAGTAGTAAGTAGTAACATTGTAAAGTTTGGAAGTAATAAGTAGTAACATTGACAAGTGTGGAAGTAATAAGTAGTAACATTGACAAGTATGGAAGTAGTAACATTGTAAAGTGTGGAAGTAATAAGTAGTAACATCGACAAGTGTGGAAGAAATAAATAGTAACATTGACAAATGTGGACGTAATAAGTAGTAACATTGACAAGTATGGAAGTAGTAATTTGTAACATTTTAAAGTGTGGAAGTAATAAGTAGTAACATTGACAAGTGTGGAAGTAATAAGTAGTAACATTGTAAAGTGTGGAAGTAATAAGTAGCGTAGTGGTTACAACACCGCTCTGGCGACCGGGTGATTCAGGATCAAACCCGGGCGACGGCATTTGAGGATTTTTCGTCGACCGGGAATTGGACTGGATTAACTCGAGACCTGGCGAGAACATTTGAAGGAGTGTTGTCGACCAGGGATTGGCGGCTCCTGAGCCGACCCAGCTGCAATGGGTACCTCCGAAATCGGAGAGTATTTGCCTGAATGGCGAGGGACACCTGTCTCTGTACAAGTAAAAAGGAATACTCACGTAAAATCAATGTCAGGTTAGACATAGTAATAACCTGAGATTTCGCCTCGAGTATTAGCGGGCGTACGCAAAAAAAAAAAAAAATAAGTAGTAACATTGTTCTCTTTGGCAGTATCGGTACATTTGTGGTACTGATTTTTATTATGTGCTGTCAATAATCGCACTTTACTTTCTGTCTTTCCTCGTTATTTTTCTGCTAAGTAGCAGATATTTTGTATTTTCCTCGTACACCCCTCTCAGGGATTAGTCAATACGTCTGTGCGTGTCCTGTCCCTTTGCTAAAACATTTGCAAGGAGCGGCTGACATGATTCAACACAGCCTCGAGGGCGAGGTACAGCTTTGATAAAAGCTCAAACAAGGAGTTTTGCGTACTCATACCACAGATAACGAGATTACTGTCTGTGTGACACATGTGGGCATGTTGTCATGTGAGTTCCCCGATCTGTCTGTAAGTTTGTAGACAATGGCATCGGACATCATATTACCATATATGAGAGACGTGACCTTTGCAAAATTGTTCCATGTCGGAAATATTTTGAAAGTACCACACCCGACCTGTTTCAATATGATTGGAGCGTTTATTTAACTCTATAACAAACAACGATGGGGAAGATAGGAATATAGTCTGACCATTTTTTGCAGCTTTATTTCACTGTGAATTTCACGCTCTCCAAGACAACATCAGACCTCGCCAGAGTGAAGACTAGATTCATAATTCCTTTTTTTAACCGGACCTTTTATTGGAGAACCAAATTAGACTTACAAAGCACAGGAAATCTCTACAATTTTAATAAGGAACACCGGAACTAGGAAACTGAAGAAACACGGAGTCAGAGAGGGAACCTATTGTAAAATTAAAGACCCCCCAGTCGCGTGTACGAGACCGACTCGTCTCTTTTATTCATCTGAGCAACAAATCTGTAGCCAAGATTTGCGTAAGTGGTGCATTTTCATTCTAGATTTTATTACTAAAATGTGAACTAACATATATATATGTATATATTACCATGTGAATTTTAATAAGTGAAACTCGATATTGGATGTCAAAGTCATTTGAGGATGGCAACCTCAGAGTATGATTGTGGTGAAATTACAGTGATGCAACGTTAAAATTCCTCCATTTATAAAGATAATAGGTAAAATAACATGTAGGGATAAAAATATAAGTAAGGTACGATGATACATTCTCGCCCACGCCAGCGTTTTCTAGCGCCATTGAAACTAACTAGTTAGAACATGCAGACTAAACGACCTATCCTTTTAGACGGGGTAGAAACGGAGATAAAAGAAAATTGCCCAAATGCCACACACCTCCAAGCAAGGGAAGAAGTTTTTAAGCTATTTCAAGCCAGACACTTTCATTGTAGTCCGTACCATCCACAAGGGAACGGCCAGGTAGAGAGGTTCAACGGGACTCTTATTTCTATCCTGAGGAAGCTGTCACAAGAAAAACCTGATATGTGGGATCAATTTCTGCCCTCCGCGTTGTTTGCGTATCGGGAAGTACCACATAGTTCAACCGGGATGGCTCTCGCAACCCTGCTATTTGGGAGGCCAATAAAAGGTCCATTAGAAGCCTTATTAAGGACCTGGACAGATGAGAAAGCAGAAGAGACTGTTACCTCATCATATCAATATGTGAACGAGCTGACCACTCGTCTGAAAGCTGGATGGAAACTGGCAAATGATAATTTGAGACAAGCCAGGAAGAAACATGCAGCGTATTTTAATAGGAAAGCAAAGGACAGAGAATTAGCTGTGGGAGAGAAAGTGCTTCTTCTACTACCCGGCAGCCACAATAAGTTGCAAATTGGATGGCAAGGTCCATATACGGTTCTAGAGAAGGTGTCTAGAACAAACTATAAAATTGACAAAAAAGGGAAGGAAAAGATATATCATGTAAACCTTTTAAAGAAGTATCTGGACAGACCAATCCAGGAAAGCACCCCCTTACTGACCTTGGCTATCGCAACTAAAATGAAAAAGGAACCACTCACCTCACATGAATACCCATTACACCCCTGTGAGACAGCCGCACAGGTAAAAGTCAGTAAGCACCTGACTAAAAATCAGAGGGAGAGAGTTCAACAGGTTCTGGAGGAACATACAGATGTATTAACAGATAAACCAGGACATACAAATTTGCTATAGTATGACATGAAGCTGGTAGACTCAAACCCAATCTGTATGAGAGCCTATTCTGTTTCGTTCGCTAAGGAGAAGGCACTGAAAGAGGAGATAGATTATTTGTTGAAAGAAGGAATTGTTTCTCACAGTGAATCTTCGTTTAGCTCCAGTGTAGTTTTGTTGAGGAAACCGTCTGGGGAACATAGACTGTGCATAGATTACAGGAAACTGAATGCTGTCACAGAAGGACAAGTGGATCCATTACCGGACACAAAACAGTTATTTGCCAGATTGAACAAGGCAAAATACTTTTCGAAGGTGGATCTTAGCAAAGGCTATTACCAGATTCCAGTGAAGCCTGAAGTTAGACCTTATTTAGCTTTGAGCACCTCGGAAGGACATTATGAATTCAACATGCTACCATTCGGATTGAAAAATGCTCCGAGTGTATTTTCTAGGATGATGCGCAAATTGTTGGATCCCTTGAATAATCCATGTATCACAAATTTCATGGATGATATTCTCGTCGCCACAGAAACATTCGAAGAACACATTAACTCTCTGAATATGTTATTTGATAGGCTCAGAGAAGCGAAATTAACTGCTAGACCAACAAAATGTTGTATTGGATGCAAAGAGTTGGAATTCTTGGGACATACTGTATATCAGGGTAGCATGACCCCTGACCCCAAGAACTTGGAAAAACTGCAGAGAGCACCTCGACCGCAAACAAAAAAAGACGTGCGATCATTCGTGTCGTTATGTGGGTTTTACCAAAAATATATCAAAAATTTTAACTCTATATGTGCTCCTCTGACTGATCTGACTCGCAAAGGAAATCCAGATAAAATTGTTTGGTCAGCGCAATGTGAATTGGCATTTCAAGAGTTAAAGGAAAAACTCACTAGCAAGCCTATCCTCAAATTGCCTGATTTGACTAAGGACTTTGTGGTGAGAACAGATGCAAGCAATGTAGGCCTGGGGGCGGCTCTGTTGCAAAGGTCCTCTTCACCCAATGGGGAACTGAACCCAGTCGCTTATGCTAGCCGCAAGTTGAACAAAGCGGAGCAAGGATATTCCACAAGCGAAAAAGAATGTTTAGCGTTAATCTGGGCAATAAAAAAGTTCCAAATCTATCTGTATGGTAGGACTTTTGTGGTCCAGACAGATCCCCAGCCTCTCGTGTTCTTATCTCAGGCCAAGCATGAAAATGCAAGATTGTTAAGATGATCTTTATTGTTGCAACCATACCAGTTTAATATTGAATATATCCCGGGGTCACAGAATGTCGGTGCAGATTTCCTCAGTAGGCACCCCTATGATCAAAATTAGAATAGTTGGCAGGCGTGAGGAGTAATTTTATCTTTGTGTATCGCTGGTTTTGGAACTTGCATTAGTGCATGTTCTCAAGTGGGGAGATGTGTGGTGAAATTACAGTGATGCAACGTTAAAATTCCTCCATTTATAAAGATAATATGTAAAATAACATGTAGGGATTAAAATATAAGTAAGGTACGATGATACATTCTCGCCCACGCCAGCGTTTTCTAGCGCCATTGAAACTAACTAGTTAGAACATGCAGACTAAACGACCTATCCTTTTAGACGGGGTAGAAACGGAGATAAAAGAAAAAAAATGTGACTGCCTGAACACGTGTTTGAATCTAAAGTCAGAAAGACGCAATTTGTAGTTTTTTAAAGAAAAAATTACGCCACTAGTTGACACAATGTAAGGAAATGGACAAAAAACGACCTTAGCTCTTGTTAGAAACAGGCGTATCTTGGACGGTTTACGGTAATTAGTCGTTTTTAGTTTGAATATAGCGGCAAACGCAGTACACGAAGGTTCAAAAACAAATTTCAAAACTAACCTTGAAAAAAGTAAGTTTTTTCTTAATAATAAGTTAAGGAGAATAAAAACTAGCTAGTTTGATAGCCCATCTTAATCTGAGAAATAATATACTTTTAATTACACAGACGGACAGATAACACGGAAGATATTGACGAAAGACTGTATTGTCCAATGCAGACTAGCAGACAGTTTTTTGTGCATATTTTCACTAAAGTTACATTTTGACGTCCTTGAGACTAAAAATGCAAAAACCAACTGCAGGTGGACTAGGGGCAGGGTAGGAGGATAGTGGCTAAAAATAACTTAGCATAGGGTCTTAGAAGTAGGGGGAGACAAAAATTTGTGTAGTTTTTTCTTGTAGTTTCGTCCAAAAACAAGAGTAATTTTGAGAAAAACCAAGTTGGAACGGACAGACCGACAGAAAAATACTACACACTAGACTGAGACTGGACCGAAATTGGACATTTATAGTTTGAATATTTTAAAAGTAGAGGGGAAGTCCGCTGATTGGACAGAAACTTTCATATTATAGAAAGAAAGACGCCCGCTAGTGCCATTTTATAGAAGACTGTCCATTGACACAGTACGTTAATGCTAGAGGTGTGATTTCCAGGAAATATTAAATATTATCAGTGGGACGCCCTAATCTAGCCAGCAGCTCAGCTGAGTTTTGCTAGTACAACTTAACTGTGTTCTCAATTTTGAATTGTGAGTTTCTGGTCTGGCACTATGCTAGTGCCAGATGCTGTGTAGAAGTACAAGAGTAGAAGCCTAAGCAGCCTATCATTTTACTCCAGCTACTGTGAGGAGTGGGCCGCTTGAATTCTTTACTGCATCGTCACAGGCCAGATAAGTTGAAACCCTGGCCTGCTGTGGATTCATCCAACTTATCCACAATAAATAAATAAAATCCTGTTGTACAAACACTATACTGCAGTCCATATTTCAAAGACAATGAACATTATAAACAAAGATTGGGCGTGATGACACCACCCCAACTAGACATCCAGTGCTAGTTTTCCCAAAGACACTGTAGTTAGTATTAATATTAACCAATGTAACAAGAGGGGGGGGGGGGGTAGGGCTGGAGTGTGTAAGGGATAGTACCTCACGGTGAGAGGCAGTCACTTCCTCTTTTTGAGGATGGCCTGGATCCTATTTGGTTCCCCCACTCCAGTTCAGCTCATGTATGGCTCCTCGAGTCTGCTTGTCTACGGCAGCGCCACCCCCCGGGCAACGGCTTTGACTGGCCGGCCAAACTACATGAGTAAATTGAAAAAGGGAGGTCCCCCTTAAACAGTACACACAACTGCTGGCCGAACGGGCGGATGATCAATAATATTTTGACAACAGCTTCTAGGGCAGGAGTTGGAAAGGCCTGGTATCGGGCTGAGGGCGCACCATGGACTGTAATGGTAAGCGGCCAGAACCATCCAGAAAGCAATGGCAAACTACTGGATGTACAATGCCAAGAAATCCATAATGGCTAATCTGAATACTACACAAAGATCTGGTGGTGAGGCCCCCAGGCCAGGCAGATCATATTTAACTGGGGAAGAGATCGTTGGCAGCGTCAGTACAGGTAATCGTGATGACGGCCAAAAGCCTGACTGTGTTACCACGGAAAACCATGTCATCGGTCTTAGAAAAATAATCAAAATAGGAACATGGAACGTCAGAAGCTTATACCAAGGAAAACAGTACATAGTGAAGAACGAGATGGAAAGGCTAAACATCGATATCCTTGGCATCTCAGAGCACAGATGGTCGGGCCAGGGACACTTTTCGATTCCATCAGGAGGAACATTCATATACTCAGGCAAAGAGAGAGGAGGTCAGAGCGGCGTCGGCTTCTACCTGTCTAAAAGGACAGCTGCCTCCCTATTAGGATATAATCCCATAAATGACCGCATTGTCACAATCAGACTGAAAGGAAAAAGAAAGAACATCACAATTATACAAACATATGCGCCAACAGCAGCTGCTGAAGAACAGGAAATTGAAGATTTTTACAATGAACTGCAAAATGCATTAGAGAAAGCAAATAAGCAAGATATTAGGATAATAATGGGAGATTTTAATGCCAAAGTTGGAAACGAAAGATTAGAACATGAAAAAAGAGTGAAAGGAAGTTATGGATTGGGCCAGAGAAATGAGAGAGGAGAACGCTTGACAACATTCTGCCTAGAAAACAACCTAGTCATCACGAATACTCTTTTTATGCAACACCCTAGAAGACTATATACATGGACGTCACCGGACGGAAAAAGCAAGAACCAAATAGATTATATCTTAATACAACAAAGGTGGCGATCTTGTATCTCATCCATCAAGACGTTCCCAGGAGCAGACTGTGACTCCGACCATGAACTTCTTGCTGCAAACTTCAAGATCAAATTGAAAAAAGTCGTTACAAGCGACAAAGTAATACGTTATGACACAAGCGCCATACCAGAAGAGTACAGTGTCGATATTCAGAACAAATTTGACATTCTTATGGCAGTACAGGAGGAAATGACACCAGATGAACTTGCTAATAACATCAGAGATGTATATATTACAAATGCACAGAGGTTAATGACTAAAAGAAGTATAAAGAGACGAGAATACATCTCAGACGAAACACTGAAGTTGGTGGTAGAGAGAAGAAAAATGAAGTCCAAAAAAGATACAGAAAATCAGGAGTTGTAAGGAATACACAAAGCAGATTAAAAAACGAGTCAGACAAGACAAACAACAATACATAAACGACACCTGCAGGAAAATAGAGGAAATGCGCGAACAGGGATTGAGTAAGAATATGTTTTCTGAAGTAAGAACATTGAAAAACAGCAACTTTAAATCATCACCCCGAGCAATAAACGACAAGAAAGGCGACACTCTAACAGAACGTAAAGATATTCTAAACAGATGGAAGGAGTACTGTCAAGAAATGTATACGGAAATAAACAAAGCGGCAGATAACAACGTCATGAATGAAGCGGAACGTGAACCAGAACCTACCATAGAGGAAGTCCGGAATGCAATCAAACACTTAAAAAGTGGAAAATCTCCTGGTTGTGATGAAATAACAGCTGAAATGATACAGGCAGGAGGAGAAGGCAGCGCTCGTATATACCATGCATTATGCTGCAAGATCTGGCAAAGCGGAATTCGGCCCAAGGAATGGAAACGATCAATTTACATACCCTTGCCAAAAAAGGGCAACCTGAAACTGTGCACAAACTACAGAACTATAGCTCTTATAAGCCATGCCAGCAAAATACTTTTACAAATCATAATGAAAAGGATGCAACAAAAGCTAGAAACAGAAGTAAATGAAGTACAGGCGGGTTTTCGACCAGGTAGAGGCACTAGAGATCATATATTCAACATGAGGATCATCATAGAAAAGTGTAGAGAATTCAACGTTGACCTACATACTTGTTTCATTGATTACACCAAAGCTTTCGATTGTGTACAACATCAGCAGTTATGGGCTATTATGAAAAATATGGGATTTCCAAACCACCTTATACAACTCATCGCACTGCTGTACCAAGAACAACAGGCAGCCGTAAGAATAGAGGGGGAAACATCAGAATGGTTTGAAGTACAGAAAGGAGTAAGACAAGGCTGTACCCTTTCCCCTTACCTGTTTAACATTTATGCCGAGAATATCATGAGAAACGTAAGAGATGACCAAGAACACACAGAGTTTGACTCATTTAACATCGGCGGGTACCAGATCCCGGAAATCAGATATGCTGACGACACAGTCCTCCTATCGACCAACCCAAAAGGACTTGAACAATTACTTCTGTCCACCAAAAAACACAGCGAGGCCCAGAATCTATACCTAAACACCAAGAAGACCAAAGTATTGACAACAGACAAAGTAAAGACCAAACCAGAAATTGAAATTGATGACGAAGAACTGGAAAGTGTCAATGAATTCGAATACTTAGGATCAATCATTAACAGCTCTGGCGACTGTGCAGTAGAAATTAAAAGAAGACTTGCAATTGCTTCACATAAGCTAATACAGATGAAAAACCTATGGCAAGGCACAAGCAAAGAAACAAAGTTACAACTGATCAGAGCATGTATATTCCCAGTAGCAACATACGGCTGCGAGACTTGGACACTCAATAAAACAGTTGCAAAAAAGATTACATCATTCGAAATGAAATGCTACAGAAGGATGTTGAGAATACCCTGGACAGAAAAAAAGACCAACAGAGAAGTACTGCACTCACTAAACGTACAGGAACATTGGCTCCTAAATACCATCGCAATAAGGAAGCTGAAATTTTTCGGTCATATAAAAAGACATAATAGTCTGGAAAAAACAGTGATGGAAGGCATGGTCCCTGGAAAAAGGGGAAGGGGTCGACCTAGACGACGGTGGACCCAGGACATCACAGAGAGTCTGAACTTATCTTTGGCTGATGCAGGTCGACTTGCCCAGAATCGTGATGCGTTCAGAGCAGCTGTAATGGAGACAACGTTCTGGAAAGAATACGTCACATGATGAACAAGATATTTATGTATAAAATTTTCATTTGATTATTCAATATATATATATGCACTTTTATTGATAAATATATATTGTTTCATACGTCCTGACTAGAAGAAACATTTGGTTTAGGGCTAAATAAATTCAAAAAATTATAAAATCTAAATTTCTAAAGCCAGTGTTAGTTAATTTGATCATAGAGCTTATTAGTATTATTATTATTATTAGACTTAGTGTTTACATGTGTGTGTCTGTGTATTCAATTACCTACACGTCACATTTCATTACCCTAGACATTAAACGTAGCTAACATACATAATAGCAGAATAAGTCTGTTTGAGGTCGTAAGTGGTAGCGGAAAGGCATTCTGTAACTCACATAAACTTTTATCTTCAGGAGCCTTCACAGCTGACCTCATCCAGTACACTAGGTAACATAGCAACCATACAATAACATCAAAAACCCCTACAATGATTCATGAACCACCACTGCACGGGCGGGTGATTGCTTTATTGATTGTTTCGTAAAGAGAACTAAAAAGCATAAAGTAGTTCCAGGTTCCCTATGGAGCAGGGAGGGAAAGATGAAAGAAATGATGTACATTATAAGAATAAAACTTACAGTTTCAAAGCTTTTCACTCAGTGTAAATGTAAACGAAAAAACATTTTCATGTTAAAATTAATAGAAGTTTCAAACTTTTCCACAAGTGTAAATGTAAATGAAACATAAATGAATTTATATTGTGAACACTTTTCAAACAGTGGAGATGTAAATGTAAATCATATTATATCTGTACGTTTAACCTTTTCATTTAAATGTAATGTAAAGCTAAAGCTATTCAGTTTAAATGTAAAGAAAGTTTTATCCCAAGGGATTACATTTAATTCTCATCGAGGGTAAATTCTTACACGGGATGGTAGAATCCCCTAATGCTGCTTCTTCATCCTCCACTCCATCCCGCACTCAGGTAGTCTGCATCCCCCCAGATCTGTCGCTCTCTGAAGAAGAGCGCTCTGTTCTCAGTAAGAGCCTACAAATTGTTCCTCTTCGCCCGACCCTAGACCCATATAATCTCCTCCAGGATGTTCATCGATTTCACCGTCACATGAGGCTGAAATTCCATTTTAGACAGGAGGACAGAACTCCGCAGTCTCAGGCTGAATCTGACATCTTCGCACGTTTTTCTGACTCCACGAAACCTCCTTTTACACCTAAACCTGGGACTTCTCATGCCCTGGACCTGTACATAAAGAACACCATCCACGACATTCAGCAGCTCCGTCCTCGTAGATTGCACTATTCCAATCTCACGTCTGCGAAGTCCCATGCTCTCTCCCTTCTTCGCCGTAGAGACGACATTGTCATCAAACCGGCTGACAAGGGAGGTGCCATTGTCGTCTGGCAAAAGGACTTATACCTAAGTGAAGGTAAACACCAGTTGACCAATGGCTCTTTTTACAGGCCCAGGACCAGCGATGCTACTGTCTCCAACAATCGCATTGTACACAGCACCAGTAAACAGCTCATCACCAGCCAAGCTCTTCCTCCCCGAGCATCTCTTCTTAGGATTCATGATAGTTCTTTGGGCAAGCCTGTATTCTACATGCTCCCCAAAATTCATAAGATCGAGAACCCTGGCAGACCTATTGTCTCGGCCTGTTCCTGTCCTACTGAACACATTTCCGACTTCCTCGATAGCATTTTCCAACCTATCGTTCAGAATCTTCCCTCCTTTGTCAAAGACACTAATCATGCTCTTATAACTTTCTCCTCTATCCGACTCTCAGCAGACCGCTCCTACCGTCTTTTCTTGTTAGACGTCTGTTCTCTGTATACCTCAATTCCCCACCCCGATGGTCTCCGAGCTCTTCGGTTTTTTCTTGACCAGCGCACTTGTCCCTCTATTCCCACTGACACTCTTCTCCGTCTTGCTGAACTGGTCCTTCAACTGAATTCCTTTGAGTTCAATGGCCAGTTTTTTGACCAAATTAGTGGTGTTGCCATGGGAACGAAGATGGGTCCTAACTATGCCTGCCTGTTCATGGGCCACTTGGAGCATCAGATATGGCAACAATACTCCGGTCCTTTCCCCGGGTTTTACCGCAGATATATCGATGATGGCATAGGTCTCACAGATATGTCCGAGACTGATTTATCCCGCTTCATCGACTTTGTCAACCACTTCCACCCAACCATCAAGTTCACCTCCCTCATCTCCACAGTATCTGACAACTTTCTTGACATTACTATTACTATCACACCCTCCGGCCTCAATACCTCAGTATACTACAAGCCGACAGATGCCCATAGCTACCTTCTGTATACCTCTTCTCATCCTAGCGCTTGTCGTGACTCCCTTCCATTTTCACAACTTCTCCACCTCCGTCGTTTGTGCCAAGACGATGATGACTTCCACTTCCGAGCCAATGAGATATTGGATTTCTTCCGTAGCAGACTTTACCCCGAACATGTTCTCACCTCTGCCTTCCAACGTGTTCTCCCAATCTCTCGTCAGGAGGCCCTCAAACCTCACTATAAATCCACTTCGGATAGAGTCAAATTAATCTTGACCTATCACCCTCACAGTACTGCAGTCAAACAGATCCTTTTCCGCCACCTACCTATCCTTCAAGCAGAGTCTGTGACCCAAGAAGTATTCGGTGAAGCACTTTTGGTGGCATATAGACGCGACAAGAACCTGAAGGATCTACTTGTTCACAGCCGTCTCCCAAAGGAGAATGCCACTCACTTTGGCACATTACCCTGTGGTCGGACACGATGCAACACGTGCAAGTATGTCATCTCAACCCAGAAGGTGTCTTTTCCTGAGGCTACGTACACCATCACTAGTAGCTTCACATGTGAGTCGCGTAACGTCATTTATACGATCATATGTAAACGTTGCTGCAAAACATATATTGGCCAAACAGGCAAACGACTTGGGGACAGGTTCAGCCAGCACTTGAATGACATCTCTCAGCACAAATCCACACCAGTTGCCATACACTTTAATGGCCCTGACCACCAGGGTCCCATCGACATCCAGGTCACGGCGATCAGATCCTGCTCCTCTGACACTGCTAGCCGAGAACAGCTTGAGAACCGTCTTATCCACCGCATGGGGTGTCTAAAACCGGCTGGGCTCAACACTCTACACACCTTTGTCTGAGGTCACCCTTTCCTCTCCTGTTCTACTTTGACTCTTTCCACTCTTATCCCATTTTTCTATTTTCTGCCGCCCTCTAATTATACGCATGAATATATAATACACTGTTTTTAATATGTCTAGATTTTTTATTTTATTTTTTATTTATTCGACTCATTCTGTTCCCTTCTATTTCCAGTCCCCACTTCTATTACGTTTGGGTAGTTTATTGCTTAGTTTCGTTTTTTACTTTCTAAGTATGTTATTGTGTACATCCGGTGGTGGCAGTCATTTCCTTTTCCTGGCACGCGCCCATAAGCGTTAGGACTTTGCCACCTTCAAGGAAGTACCTATTTTTAAATTTTTATATTTTTTTAGGTTCTTATGTGTCCTATCTAACCTTCACTTTCTTTCCTTTCCCCGACGAAGGCCTTGTGGCCGTAACGTTGGCTATTTTCTCATTCTTTTGTCCTCGTAAGACGAATCACCTTTTTTCGATTTTTTTTCACACCCATCTAGACTAGAAGAGGGGGGGGGGGGGGAAAGAAGGCACATAACTATGTGCCGGAAAACGCCATACTCAGAAGAGCGTATCGTTTCTATTTCTATTACCAGTTATTGGTGGTACCAGCAGAAAGTACCATCTTTGGAACCAAGTGAAGGTAGAAGTGGACTGACGTTGTGCGAGACGCCATCATAAGCGGGTCTTATAGACTGACGCAGGACCAGCTTGGCCGTTACTCCTTGACGTTCTGTGAACGTGCGGCTCCTGAACTTTGACCAGAGACGAGTGACAGCAGTGTACAGAAAACCTACCCTTCAGGAGGAGGATTAGAATCATTATTGGCAGCTAAGTTAACCTATATGCTACAACTTGAACTTCTTATCCCACTCGCATAAACGGCGAAAACAAGGCTAAGTCATAAAGACGATTAATAACTACCAACAATCGATCGGACTGCCGGTCACAAAATACACCAGAGAGACTAATTAACTCTCAACTATTGGCACATGACAAGGCACTCATGGCGAAACGATGTATTCCGAAAAAGCTCCATCCCAGGGTAGACAGAAGTTGGCTAGTAGCGAACGTCCATCCAGGACGACAGATGAGCCCGCCATACCCCGCGACTCCGTTGGCGCCTAAATTTCCGGCCAGTCACATGACATCAGTCGTTCGTCAACTTTCGTCAACCAAACGGCGGCTTCCGAATGACTTGCTCAATATACGAACAAACGGTGACCCGTACAGCGAAATAGCGCCGTGACATCCACTCCCCCTCCCCTCCCCCCCCCCCCCCATTTAAGAAAGCAAACGGAGTTTTCTTCCCTCCAGAGAATGGGAGGTCCCCACTTCATCAGAGGTTCGAAGACCTGTCTGCCGCATCACAGCATACCTTCATATGTCCTGACCGTGCCATTCTTGTCCCATACCAATCTGACATATACTGTCACAAAATTAACCGTGATACAACGTTAAAATATCTCCAATGATACAACGTAGGGATAAAAATTAATGCGTAAGCTGCTAGAATACATGATCGCCCACGCCGCGGGTCATGACCCGCCATGGAAATTAAATTGTGAGACTTGAAGGCAAAACGGAACGGGATGAGAACGGAGATCAAAAGGAAAAATCTGACTGAACGCGTGCTTGAAACTAGCAATGCTAAAAGGCGCAAGTGGTGGGGAAAGGAGGAAAAAGTCACGTCCCCAAGTTGACATAAAGTAAAGAAATCGACAAAAGGGACCTTGGATATTATACGCCACAGTCATTTATGGGACGCTTTTGCGATAACTTAGTCCGTTTATTTGAATGCAGTGATGAGCGCATTCCAGAAAATTCTAGAAAATATTTGAAAAGTAACTTTTCTTAATAATAATGTTAGGAATATAAAACCTAGCTGGCCGGATGGCACATCTTGAGCAGTGAAATAATATGCTTTCATTTATACAGATGGACAGATAATAAGAAAGATATTGACAAAAGACTGTGTTGTTCATATCAGCGAACGTCTGCATTGAGATAAAACATGTCACTAATTTTCAAAAAATTGTGGCCTTGAAGACGCAAGTGCTAAAATCTAGTTGGAATGAAGAGACGGGGTGGGATGGTGAATTGTGGCTAAAAATAACTTTAAAAGGCAAAATTGTGTAGGGGAAGGCAGGGTTGGTTCAAAAAACAAGTGTGTTTTTTTGTGAAACGCAAGTAGAGACGGACGGACCAACAGACAATAAGGCATACTTGACTGAGGTATGACTGAAATGACTTTGTGGTAGGATATTTGAATTTGAAAAAGAAAAGGCAGTGATTGGCCCTAGATGAAGATATTATCGGCGCTCAGACGCGCATTTTGTGCCATTCAGTATTAGTTGTCCTTGTAGACACAGTGAATTATTAAGTGGTTTAATTCCCAGAAGCTATTGAAATATTTAGAGGGACGCCATCATAAGGCCAGCAGCTCAGCTGAGTTTTGCTAGCATTTATTTAACTGTGTACTATATTCATAATTCTGGTAAGACTGAAATTATTTCTTTGTACATTTTAATATTTGTTTAAGGTTTCGAGTGATTTGATACTGCAATAGCATAATCTGTCCCTTACAACAAGTAAGGATTCGCTCTAGACCCCCCGCCCCAGTTCAGGGTCTAGAGACAAATAAAATACATAAACTCCAGCAAGGATTAGGAAGGACAGATCAAGTGTTGAGATCAGTGAAACATATCACCTATCCTATTCTATGGCAGGAAGCTAATGAACATATTTCAGAATCTGTAGTCTGGGAGAACTTATCCTATGTGAAACCAACTTGGTAAGATGTGTTGTTTGGTCAGAAAGATCTGACCCGTCTATGTGGTGTTGTTGTTGTGTAGTGTTGTGTCCAGAAATGGTTAGAGGATGGAATTCTGACACATGACTAATACTTTGATTGCAGAGCTGTGAGTTTCAGTTGGCACCAATGCGGTGTCAAATGAGTTGTTGAATTTTACCAGAGTGGACCCGTGCAGTAACATTTGGTCAGAGCAGCCTATTATAGCCCCAAGCACGGAGAGGTGGGGCCACCAACCTTCTGATATTGCCCCCAAGCACGGAGAGGTGGGGCCACCAGACTTCTGATATTGCCCCCAAGCACGGAGAGGTGGGGCCACCAGATCTCAGCACCAGAGCTACACCTTCAAGCTACGTGAGCGTCTGGTCTGCTGAGAATTCACCAACTCAACTTATTTGCTAACACACCCATAAAATTTCCATCAAATAACTGGACAATGTGTAGTCACCATAGACAGGGAGTGATGAGGCCACCCCAACAGCACATCCATTAAATGTTCTCCCAAATAGATTACTACTATAAACAGTAATAATATTAACTAGTCTAGTAACATATATATGTACACACCTTGCATTTATTATGTAATATTCATGCATTTCTTTCATAATTGCTAAACCTTTCATATGTTCTGGCCAAAATAAAACCTTGGTTCAGAACAAATAAATGTAAGAAAATTACTATCCAAATTTTACACACTTGAGTTAGTTCAGTGTATTATAACATTTATTAATATTATTAGACTTAGTAAATATCTGTGTGTGTGTATGTAAACTACCACAACACATTACATATCATTACCCTAGACATTTAACGTAGCCACATTCATTAGTAAAAAAAAGATAGGTGTGAGGTCGTAGTGGTAGCAAGAAGGGCCTTCTGACAATTCACAGCTACATTTTATCTCAGGAGCCTTCACAGCTGACCTCATGCATCACACTTAGTAATATCACCATCATACAATACCATCAAATCCACTACATATATTGGGGTCTCTTTGTCCCGGGATAATTAGCCCATTAAGTATATTAGGATCTCCTGGGGGAGAATTAGATTAGGGGAACACATAATAAAAATTAAAAGTGTCCCTTAAAATTAAAAGTGTCCCTGAAAATAAAAGTTGGTGAATCTTCACAGCCAGTGGTAGTTAATTAATTAATTAGAATTATTTTAGACTAGAGTAATTAGAAGTACTTTAGTGGTTGGAAATTTTATTTTGCACATTGCTAGATTTGTTTAAAAAGTATGGCGGAGCTGGCCAAATTCAGATCAGCTGCTGTGCTGACGGCAAAGGAGATGGGAATGGATGGTCAGATTTTAATTCAATATGTAACGGCTGAATGTGATAAATATATTGAAAGGGAAGATAGAAAGGTAGCTGAAGAGAAAAGGTTACAAATTGAGGCTGATAGAGAAATTAAGAGGCTGCAGATTGAGGCTGACAAAGAGGCTAAAGCATTGGAGGCAGAAGAAAAACGACAGCAAAGGGAGGCAGAAGATAAAAAGGCCGAAAGGGAGGCAGAAGATAAAAAGGCCGAAAGGGAGGCAGAAGATAGAAGGTTGCAAAGGGAGCACGAATTACGACTAAGGGAGCTGGAATTACAAGGCCCGGCTCCTGAAAATGGTGCCAGCCCTTTTGCCTCAGATGCTACGCCCAGTCTGGGAGCCTCAAACTCAGCTATGGGGCTTCATTTAGACCATTTTGTTGAAAAAGACGATGACATAGAGGGGTACCTAGGACGTTTTGAGTTATTAGCTACTACATATGGGTTAGAGAGAGAGAGGTGGAGTTTAAAGCTATCACAGGGACTGAGAGGTACTTCTTATGAAGTCTTTGCTAAAATGAACAGGGAAGACCAAGACAATTATGACATGTTAAAGCAGGCTTTGTTATTAAGGTACGAAAAAAATGGTGAATTTTATCGTAAGAAATTTAGAAATGCCAAACTGTTGTCTGGGGAGACATACCACCAATTCTCTGCTAGACTAGAAACCTATTTGGAGAAATGGACTGCTCTGGGGAAGACCCAAGATCTTAAAGAAATGATCATGATTGAGCAATTGAGAGAGTCCATGGCTCCAGACATGAGAAAATTTCTCATGGAACAAGGTGCAGAGAAGTTGGGGGAGGTTTTAAATGTCGCTGAGAGGTATCAGGCAGCCCAGGCAGAGGTAAGTGGTGCTAAAAAGAAGCACATAGACAATTTTAAAGCTCCACAGCAATTTAATAAATTTGATAATAGAGAGCAGGGAAATAAAGGTAGGACAAACTTTGAGCGGCCAAGAAATGACTATCGAGACAGAAACTCACAGTTCAATGACCAAAAGTTCAATGAAAGAAAACCGTTGAACCAAGGAAAAAGATGGTGTAAATGGTGCAAGAAAGATAACCATAACACCGAATTTTGTAGAAGGAAACCTTCAAACATTGCTGCAATGAAGTCGGGGACGCAAAGATTAAAGGTTAATCCTAAGGGACAACAGGAACCTTATCACCCCCCAGTTTGTGAGGATGTTATTTGTAATGGGGTCACCATAAGGTGCCTTTATGATACAGGTTTGGATTATGATTCAGTTGTGAAGTCTAGCCTAGTGGACCCAAGTCAGTATACCACAGAAACAGTGGAAATACAAGGGGCGACTAAGGACATACCACTCATGACACTTCCCATCGCAAGGATAACGGTGAAAACTCGCTATGTGGAAGGAGAAATCAGAGCAGCAGTGATAGATGAACCAATCTACCCTCTGATATTGGGGTGTAGATACGTCTTCTTGGGGAATCCCGAGAAACCTGTGATCATGGCGACAGTGCAGACCAGGTCACAGAAGAAGGAGGAAGAAGGTGAACCTATAAATGCTCATCCAGAGGAGATGAGGAAGGCGCAGGCTGAGGATAGGACACTCAAGCCCTGTTTTAAAAAATTGCCCAAATGCCACACACCTCCGAGCAAGGGGGAATATTTCATGAAGAACAAACTCTTATACAGGAAGGCCGGAGCTGGAACAAATGGTCACAACCAGCTGGTTCTTCCCACTTCATATAGGGATAAAGTGATGGAACTCGGGCATGCGATTCCCTTCAGTGGTCACATGGGGATCAGCGCCACAGGACAGCGTATAGCTTGTCATTACTTCTGGCCAGGGATAACGGAGGATATAAAAAGATATGTCAAATCCTGCCCAGAATGTCAAAGGGTAGCTCCAAAGCACTGGACTGCTCCTGCAACTCTAGGGGAAATGCCCATAGTGGGAACACCTTTTGAGAGGGTTGCAGTGGATATTGTAGGACCTCTCACTCGGACCAAGAGGAGGAACAGTTACATCCTTACTCTGGTGGACACTTGTTCTATGTGGGGAGAGGCGGTAGCCCTGCCATCAATTGATTCAAAACATGTAGCAGAGGCACTACTTACAATATTTACCCGATTAGGATTCCCGCATCAAATCTTGACGGATAATGGTTCTCAGTTCAAGGGGAAACTAACGGAAGAAGTTTTTAAGCTATTTCAAGCCAGACACTTTCATTGTAGTCCGTACCATCCACAAGGGAACGGCCAGGTAGAGAGGTTCAACGGGACTCTCATTTCTATCCTGAGAAAGCTGGCACACGAAAAACCGGATCTGTGGGATCAATTCCTGCCCGCCGCATTGTTTGCGTACCGGGAGGTACCACATAGTTCAACCGGGATGGCTCCCGCAACTCTGCTATTTGGGAGGCCAATAAAAGGTCCATTAGAAGCCCTATTAAGGACCTGGACAGATGAGAAGGCGGAAGAGACTGTTACCTCATCTTATCAATACGTGAACGAACTGACCACTCGTTTGAAAGCTGGATGGAAACTGGCAAATGATAATTTGAAACAAGCCAGGAAGAAACATGCAGCATATTTTAATAGGAAGGCAAAGGACAGAGAACTGGCAGTGGGAGAGAAGGTGCTGCTTCTACTACCCGGTAGCCAGAATAAATTACAAATTGGATGGCAAGGTCCATATACGGTTCTAGAGAAGGTGTCTAGAACAAACTATAAAATTGACAAAAAGGGGAAGGAGAAAGTTTATCATGTAAACCTGTTAAAGAAGTATCTGGACAGACCACTCCAGGAAAGCACCCCCTTATTGACCTTGGCTATCGCAACTCAAATGCAAAAGGAACCACTCACCTCACATGAATACCCATTACATCCTTGTGAAACAGCAGCACAGGTAAAAGTCAGTAAGCACCTAACTAAAAACCAGAGGGAGAGAGTTCAACAGGTTCTGGAGGAACATACAGATGTATTAACAGATAAACCAGGCCATACAAATTTGCTACAGTATGACATGAAACTGGTAGACTCAAACCCAATCTGTATGAGAGCCTATTCTATTCCGTTCGCGAAGGAGAAGGCATTGAAGGAAGAAATAGATTATTTGTTGAAGGAGGGGATTATTTCACACAGTGAATCATCTTTTAGCTCTAGTGTCGTTTTGTTGAGAAAACCGTCTGGGGAACACAGACTGTGCATAGATTACAGGAAACTGAATGCTGTCACAGAAGGACAAGTGGATCCATTACCAGACACAAAACAGTTATTTGCCAGACTGAACAAGGCAAAATACTTTTCAAAGGTGGATCTTAGTAAAGGCTATTACCAGATCCCAGTGAAGCCTGAAGTGAGACCTTATTTGGCTTTTAGCACTTCGGATGGACATTATGAATTCAACATGCTACCATTCGGACTGAAAAATGCTCCGAGTGTATTTTCAAGGATGATGCGCAAATTGTTGGATCCCCTGAATAACCCATGTATCACGAATTTCATGGATGATATTCTCGTCGCCACAGAGACATTTGAAGAACACATTGAAGCTCTAGAAATGTTATTTAATAGGCTTAGGGAGGCGAACTTAACTGCTAGGCCAACAAAATGTTGTATTGGATGCAAAGAGTTGGAATTCTTGGGACACACTGTATATCAGGGTAGCATGACCCCTGATCCCAAGAACTTGGAAAAACTGCAGAGAGCACCTAGACCACAAACAAAAAAGGACGTGCGATCATTCGTGTCGTTATGCGGATTTTATCAAAAATATATCAAAGATTTTAACTCTATTTGTGCTCCTCTGACTGATCTGACTCGCAAGGGACTTCCAGATAAAATTATTGGACTGCGCAAAGTGAATTAGCGTTCCAAGACTTAAAGGAAAAACTCACTAGCAAGCCTATTCTCAAACTGCCTGATTTGACACAGGACTTTGTCTTAAGAACCGATGCAAGTAATGTAGGACTCGGAGCGGCTTTGTTGCAAAGATCATCTTCACCTGATGGGGAACTGAAACCAGTCGCTTATGCAAGCCGCAAATTGAATAAGGCGGAACAAGGATACTCCACAAGCGAAAAAGAATGTTTAGCGTTAATCTGGGCAATAAAGAAGTTTCAAATCTATCTGTATGGTAGGACTTTTGTGGTCGAGACGGACCATCAGCCTCTCGTATTCTTATCTCAGGCTAAGCATGAAAACGCAAGATTGCTGAGGTGGTCTTTATTGCTTCAACCTTATCAGTTTAGTATCCAATATATCCCAGGCAAATTGAATGTCGGTGCAGATTTCCTCAGTCGGCACCCCTGTGATCAAAATTAGAGTAATGGCAGGCGTAAGGAGAGATTTTATCTATGTGTATCACTGGTTTTAGAACTTGCCGTAGGCATGTTTTCAAGTGGGGAGATGTGTCACAAAATTAACCGTGATACAACGTTAAAATATCTCCAATGATACAACGTAGGGATAAAAACTAATGCGTAAGCTGCTAGAATACATGATCGCCCACGCCGCGGGTCATCACCCGCCATGGAAATTAAATTGTTAGACTTGAAGGCAAAACGGAACGGGATGAGAACGGAGATCAAAAGGAAGAATCTGACTGAACGGGGGCTTGAAGC
Source organism: Oreohelix idahoensis (assembly GCA_024509875.1). Lineage (NCBI taxonomy): Eukaryota > Metazoa > Mollusca > Gastropoda > Stylommatophora > Oreohelicidae > Oreohelix > Oreohelix idahoensis. The sequence goes on along the minus strand of JAMPIV010002119.1, from coordinate 66,012 downwards.
GAGCAATGCTAAAAGACGCAATTGGTGGGGAAAGGAGGAAAAAGTCACGTCCCCAAGTTGACATAAAGTAAAGAAATCGACAAAAGGGACCTTGGATATTATACGCCACAGTCATTTCTTGGACGCTTTTGCGATAACTTAGTCCGTTTATTTGAATGCAGTGATGAACGCATTCCAGAAAATTCTAGAAAATATTTGAAAAGTAACTTTTCTTAATAATAATGTTAGGAATATAAAACCTAGCTGGCCGGATGGCCCATCTTGAGCAGTGAAATAATATGCTTTCATTTATACAGACGGACAGATAATAAGAAAGATATTGACAAAAGACTGTGTTGTTCATATCAGCGAACGTCTGCATTGAAATAAAACATGTCACTAATTTTCAAAAAATTGTGGCCTTGAAGACGCAAGTGCTAAAATCTAGTTGGAATGAAGAGACGGGGTGGGATGGTGAATTGTGGCTAAAAATAACTTTAAAGGCAAAATTGTGTAGGGGAAGGCAGGGTTGGTTCAAAAAACAAGTGTGTTTTTTTGTGAAACGCAAGTAGAGACGGACGGACCAACAGACAATAAGGCATACTTGACTGAGGTATGACTGAAATGACTTTGTGGTAGGAATTTGAAAAAATAAAAGGCAGTGATTGGCCATAGATGAATATATTATCGGCGCTCAGACGCGCATTTTGTGCCATTCAGTATAAGTTGTCCTAGTAGACACAGTGAATTATTAAGTGGTGTAATTCCCAGAAGCTATTGAAATATTTAGAGGGACGCCATCATAAGGCCAGCAGCTCAGCTGAGTTTTGCTAGCATTTATTTAACTGTGTTCTATATTCATAATTCTGGTAAGACTGAAATTATTTCTTTGTACATTTTAATATTTGTTTAAGGTTTCGAGTGATTTGATACTGCAATAGCATAATCTGTCCCTTACAACAAGTAAGGATTCGCTCTAGACCCCCCGCCCCAGTTCAGGGTCTAGAGACAAATAAAATACATAAACTCCAGCAAGGATTAGGAAGGACAGATCAAGTGTTGAGATCAGTGAAACATATCACCTATCCTATTCTATGGCAGGAAGCTAATGAACATATTTCAGAATCTGTAGTCTGGGAGAACTTATCCTATGTGAAACCAACTTGGTAAGATGTGTTGTTTGGTCAGAAAGATCTGACCCGTCTATGTGGTGTTGTTGTTGTGTAGTGTTGTGTCCAGAAATGGTTAGAGGATGGAATTCTGACACATGACTAATACTTTGATTGCAGAGCTGTGAGTTTCAGTTGGCACCAATGCGGTGTCAAATGAGTTGTTGAATTTTACCAGAGTGGACCCGTGCAGTAACATTTGGTCAGAGCAGCCTATTATAGCCCCCAAGCACGGAGAGGTGGGGCCACCAACCTTCTGATATTGCCCCCAAGCACGGAGAGGTGGGGCCACCAGACTTCTGATATTGCCCCCAAGCACGGAGAGGTGGGGCCACCAGATCTCAGCACCAGAGCTACACCTTCAAGCTACGTGAGCGCCTGGTCTGCTGAGAATTCACAACTCAACTTATTTGCTAACACACCCATAAAATTTCCATCAAATAACTGGACAATGTGTAGTCACCATAGACAGGGAGTGATGAGGCCACCCCAACAGCACATCCATTAAATGTTCTCCCAAATAGATTACTACTATAAACAGTAATAATATTAACTAGTCTAGTAACATATATATGTACACACCTTGCATTTATTATGTAATATTCATGCATTTCTTTCATAATTGCTAAACCTTTCATATGTTCTGGCCAAAATAAAACCTTGGTTCAGAACAAATAAATGTAAGAAAATTACTATCCAATTTTTACACACTTGAGTTAGTTCAGTGTATTATAACATTTATTAATATTATTAGACTTAGTAAATATCTGTGTGTGTGTATGTAAACTACCACAACACATTACATATCATTACCCTAGACATTAAACGTAGCCACATTCATTAGTAAAAAAAAAAATAGGTGTGAGGTCGTAGTGGTAGCAAGAAGGGCCTTCTGACAATTCACAGCTACATTTTATCTCAGGAGCCTTCACAGCTGACCTCATGCATCACACTCAGTAACATCACCATCATACAAAACCATCAAATCCACTACATATATAAAGTTGGTAACATGGACAACATTCAAAATTGAGTACCAAACCTGTCACCCGAGGTAATGGCAACCTGAAAAATAACAATAGTTGCCTCACCTAGTTATCTACGTACACGTCCCAAGGGGTAACTAAATATCGGTATTATACACTCACGTGCTTGTCCTTACAGCTACCTACCTAATCAACAATCTGCATTTATTGCGACATTATGTCCACATACATACTCTTTACAAGGACTTATGATGTTCGCACATAAAAAGGAATCAACTGTATAAAATTTGCAGTTACTTGCTACACAATGTCATATATTAAAATATATATATATAAAAATAACGCTAATAATACACCTCGAGGGACGCTCCTGTCCTTTCCAAAAATTACAATCGGGACAGGGCGTCTGCTACTACATTATGTACTCCCTCAATCGGAAGAATGGTAAAATAAAACTGCTGCAGCAATAACGCCCAGCGTGTCAACTTTGCACTGGTAGATTTAGCCACTGCAGAAATACTGTAGCAGTGGTTTGTGATCTGTTTGGAGGAAAAAATGCGCCCCCAACAGGTATCTTGCCAGCTTAGAAACAGCCCACACAATAGCAAGGTATTCCCTCTCGATAGTGGAGTACCTTGTTTCTGCTGGCAACAACTTCCGACTGACGTACAACACCGGATGGAGTGACCCACCATGGTCCTGCATGAGACAGGCCCCAATGCTTACCGATGAAGCATCGGTGTGTAAAATAAGTAGTCTGCCTAGATCTGACAACCTCAAGATAGGTTTCTCGGAAAACACGTTTTTTATCCTACCCAGTGCCTCTTCACATTCCGGGGACCATTTTACTTTATTTGGCTGCCCCTTCTTGATGAGTGAAGTAAGCGGCTCGGCCATAGTGGAAAAGTCTGGGATAAACTTATTATAAAAAATTAATAAGTCCTAGCAAACTCTTCACCTGCCTCTTTGTCTTCGGCACCTGCAACTCCAAGATCTTAGTCACTGTGTTATCTTCTGGTTTAATTACGCTGTGGCCGACAATGTGGCCCAGGATGCCCAGCTCTGCGTAACCGATGGACACTTTGCTCGGGCGAGCAGTGAGACCATGTGTCTTTAGACACTTTAACACGGCGAAAACAAGGCTAAATCATAAAGACGATTAATAACTACCAACAATCGATCGGACTTACAAACTGCCGGTCACAAAATACATCAGAGAGACTAACTAACTCTCAACTATTGGCACAGGACAAGGCACTCATGGCGAAACGATGTATTCCGAAAAAGCTCCATCCCAGGGTAGACATAAATTGGTTAGTAGCGAATGCCCATCAAGGACGACAGATGAGCCCGCCATACCCCGCGACTCTGTTGGCGCCTAAATATCCCGCAGGTCACATGACCTCAGTCGTTCGTCAACTTTCGTCAGCCAAACGGTGGCTTCCGAATGACGTGCTCGACATACGAACAAACGGTGACCTGTACAGCGAAATAGTGCCTAGACATGTAGATAGAAGAGTAGTCAAGCTTCAATAACATATAAGGAAGGGAAACCCGAGGCCTGTAAACAGTAAATAAATATTAGACAAACATAAAGGTATGTTTCCAGGCACTCGTAAAAAATAAAGAAGTAGAACACTAGACAACAGAAAAACAACCGACGTGAGTGGCTTACCCAGGATTTGAACCCCGGACCTTCCGTACGACAACACCGCCTAGCTATACAAGCGAATCACACTATCCTCCCGGCCAGCTAGGCATCCCCCCAAAAAAGATGCTTTACTGACCGGTCATTAGTGCAAAACGCAAGACAACACCGGAAGTTTATAATGGACAGCTTAGCCTTATTAATGACGCAATCACTTCTGTTGTTCTCCTATTATACAGTATATGTCAGTCCACACAAGACAAAGACCTTGATACTGTGTCTAGTAAATGATAGAAGACTTAAGAACAGTAGTATAGAACAAAGGGTAGGTTTCTGGTATTGTATAAACATTTATAACATATAAGGAAGGGAAACCCGAGGCCTGTAAACACTAAATAAATATTAGACAAACATAAAGGTATGTTTTCAGGCAATCGTAAGAAATAAAGAAGTGGAACACTAGACAACAGAAAAACAACAGACGTGAGTGGCTTACCCAGGATTTGAACCCCGGACCTTCCGTACTGAAAACATACCTTTATTTTTGTCTAATATTTATTTACTGTTTACAGGCCTTGGGTTTCCTTTCCTTATATGTTATAAATGTTTATACAATACCAGAAACCTTCCCTCTGTTCTATACTTCTGTTCTTAAGTCTTCTATCATTTACTAGACACAGTATCAAGGTCTTTGTCTTGTGTGGACTGAGATATACTGTATAATAGGGGAACAACAGAAGTGATTGCATCATTAATAAGGCTAAGCTGCCCATTGTAAACTTCCGGTGTTGTCTTGCGTTTCGCACTAATGACCGGTCAGTAAAGCATCTTTTTGGGGGGATGCCTAGCTGGCCGGGAGGATAGTGTGATTCGGTTGTATAGTTAGGCGGTGTTGTTGTACGGAAGGTCCGGGGTTCAAATCCTGGGTAAGCCACTCACGTCTGTTGTTTTTCTGTTGTCTAGTGTTCTACTTCTTTATTTCTTACGAGTGCCTGAAAACATACCTTTATGTGTGTCTAATATTTATTTACTGTTTACAGGCCTCGGGTTTCCCTTCCTGTGACAGACGAATTCAGCTGACCCTGAATTATTGTATGATATGGTACGACTCTTTGTAACGACCCCTTCTGATAACATCAGTGCCGCCGAATATTGTGGTAACTTTTCGTTAAACGGGATTTTTTTTCCACATGGACTCAATAGCATGCAACCTTTCCACGCAGATTGTCAACACGTTTGCTGATTAATATGTGGACAGTTTATCTACCGTACATTCTGGTCATTGCATTCATTTAAGGAGAGGTTAAATCACGCCCACAGATATCTCTTGAGCAATCATATGCAGTTATTTTCATTAACTTGGCCCAGTGGAGGCGGTGCCAGAATCAAAACGATCGTAGCGGCACACGATCAAACAGGCACTGAGGGATCTCAGAAAAGACTAGCAGTGCTATCAAAGGCAGTAGTGGTCCCTGAAACGAGCGACGCAAGTTTCCTGCCGGTATTTCGCATCTCGGTGTTAACCACAGAACCGATCGCAGTGGGAGCGAACGGGAAAGCCGACGCGGACGCAGCGAGCGGAGATACGGAAGACCAGGGGCGGCATCTCTCTTTAGTCTGGCGGTCAGATCCCCGAAAGACTCATGAGATCTAAAAAGGTGTCAAATTCTAACATGTCCCCCCAATCTTGCATTCCAGTTCGATATATCCAGACCACGAAGAAAGCCATTTTATCATTCGGTCGCCAGAGATTTAAGATTCACTAGCTATAGTAGAAATTTTGAAAGATTTCGACTTGAATTGGTGGCTACATTGGAGTGATTCCTTTTTCTGTGCACGAATGATCACCTTTGCAATCCCAGCAATAAAGAAATCATACAGAGTCTTCCAGACTCGGTTCTTAAACTTCCAGACATATTGATGAAACATTTTAAATTTAATCTTGTGGCGGTCCGATGCGGCCTAGCTATCATAATTACATGAAAAAAGCTTACCCAAGAACATTTAAATAAACCATCAAATTAAATTACAATCTGTAAGATAAACTGGAAGATGAACAGTTGCCAGTAGCGATATTTTATTTACTGCTCTACTGTGAGAGAGTACCTATTTACCTGAACTGTGACTGAGCCTAGTTTTTCCTCACTGGATTAAAAACCTACCGGTCAGTTGCGATCATCACGCATTGAAGGAATTTTACCACCAGAGCGAAATTAAAGAGACCACTCCATCCTCACCCCTGTATTGAATTGTGTCAGTGCCATCCCATAGACTCCTTTTTATATAATAAAACACAAGAACTCTTAGGCTTCAAGTCCGGCGATAAGTGGGAATATTTGCTATCAGCTAACCTCGCTACATCTGGGGCGGGACATCGAAGTACCAGACATTTTCATATGTCAGGAGTGTAATTGCTGTTTATATAATTCTATGGATTGTCTGTTGCTGCAATCGGTAAGTGTGTGTGAGTATATGAGTGTGGGCCCTCACAAGCGTGCATGAATGACAGGAGATTTAATTTTCGCAAACCATTTGTTAACTTGCCTACCGGGTAATACATTTTCTGTATACCCTGCATTGTTCCTTTAAGTGGGATATTTTGTTAACTCTGTTTAAACCCCCCCCCCCCCCTTTTTCTTTTTCTTAATAAAGGGAAGAACAATTGGGAATAACAAGATTTTTGTCTACCACCCATACCTAATATTGTAACACCTCTTTCAGAGTAATTAAATCCACTGTTGGGTTACCTTACCTATGTTCCTGATAACTATCTATCTTTGGACTGGGTTTATCTTTGTCTAATAAGCGGGAAGGGCTTAGTCGATACCAATCTTCTTCACCCGCTCCCCACCTTGTTATTTGTATTTTCTGTACTTATGATATTTTTTCTGTAACACATGATTATTGTGGTGATTGATTTTAATGTTAATAAACAGCATAAACTTATTTAGTACTGTGTTGGAATACCCAAAGCCCAAATTTCCCCTATCCGTTTAATATAGTTTGTATTCACGTGCGTCTGTGTGTTTGAAGCACCAAATCGGTGTGAGCGCAGGTGTGTGTCTGGAAACTGGCAAATAATGGTTTGACCAGGAGAGTTTGAAGAGAAGATTGAGAGGTACGATTTGTCGTAAATAAGTCTGTCCTTACTCTCCCCAGCACTCTGTGAAGCAATTATTTACTCTCTAACTTTTTCTATCACTGAGCTTTCACCATCATTCTCCACTCTAAACAGGACCACTATTTCTAAGACTCTTTCTCTCAAAATAAATTTACGACAATATTTGGCTGGCTCTCCAAGATAAAGATATTTTTGAGTCTGATCTAAGTCTGGGTCTAACTAGATAGAGTGTGAATGATCTGTCTTTGTGAATTAGGGAAATAAATAAAAAATTAATTACACCCCTAGACAACGACTTTTAGTATTTGGGTCGTCCACACAGCATATTTACAGGTTGTTTTCTTTCCACAGCAGTAGAAAGTACGGATAATCATAAATTCGGTTAGCTAAATTATCCTCTGGCAAAGAAAATTAAATTTTTTCTTTATAAGATTTGCTGGGATTGCGTGATTGTTTTTACAGTCACTAGAGGTTTTTGAAGTTAAAAAGAGTTGAGCTTAGCTAAAGGCGCCTTGCTCTGACTTCTTTAAGTCTAGTTAACACGTCTCTTCTCATAAACTGACTTCAGGGGCGGAGTTTTGTGACGGAGAATTAAAATTTTAGGGAAAAGAAATTTTTTTCCTTTTAAATTGTTTTAATATAAATCTTTCTCTACTGTTAGTAAAAGTAGATTTTTTCTAGTGTAACTCACCATTTTAACGTGGCATAGTCGCTTGCGTTAAGGGTCTTAAGTGACAATAATAGCAGCGATAAGTTTGCACATTACAAAATAGGAGGTAACACAAGTAGATTTATACTTTGTGTTTTTTCTCGTAGCGGCTTTGAGTTTTTTTCCCTTCTTGTTCTTTCTTACTATTCTCTAGTCTTAGAAGCATCCAGTTCTTTGGCATGGCAGAGAGAATTAGGATAAGATCCATTTTGAGACAGGAAGTGAAGGACTCAGGATTAGAAGGAGAAGCCGCGAACCTGTTTGTCAACAGGGAACTTGAAATGTATGATGCGGAGCAAGAGAGAGCAGAGAGGAAAGAAGCACAGGATAGAGCAGAGAAGAAGGAAGCAGAAGAGAGGGCAGAAGCTAGGAAGAAAGAAGCGGAAGAGCGACAATTAGAGCAGAAGAAAATCGAGGCAGAGGTGGAAGCCCGCAGGGAAAGAGAGAAGGAGAGACAAAGTGAGGAGAGAGAGAGAGGGAAAGACTGCACGAACTGGCGCTTAAGACTTTAGAAAGTCGGGGCGCTTCCACTTCAAATAACGGAGAGCCGTCTTCGCCCCAGTCTCAGTCAATGGATCTCTCTAGCACTCAATCTGCCCAATTAACTGCGATGTCTTTTGCTTTAGAGTCTTTTCATAGCCCCAATGAAAAAATTCACACCTTCCTAGAGAAATTCGAGAAGCTCGCAAATCTGTATGGGTTAGAGAGTACCCGTTGGGCACTTAAACTCTCAACTGCGTTGAAAGGTAATGCGTATGACGTGTACACAAAGCTGGAAACCAACCAACATGATTACGACATGCTAAAGAAAGCCTTGCTAGAGCGGTTTGAAATGACCGCCCGAAAATTTCTGCAAATGTTCAGAAACAGACGGAAAGAGAGCACGGAAACATTCCCTCAGTTCTCTTCACGTCTCACGGGCTATTTGACAAAGTGCATTGAATTATCTGACCTACCTCTTACATATGATGGACTTCTTGAACTTGTTCTTGTGGAACACATAAAGTCAACTTTGTCAAACGAAACCCATAGATTTTTGGCTGAACAGGGCGCAGTCAGGCTTGAGGACATCCTCAATAAGGCAGAACGCTATACCAATGCAATGGCCGAACTTCCCAGCACTAAACGTAAACCCACAGATGAGCCATCTCGTAAACAAAATCTATAGCAGTCATCCTATTCCTCAAATTCCTCTCAGAATTATAACCAACGAGAAAATAATACCCAGAGACCTCCCCAGGAAAAATCGAAATTCTACAAAACCCGATTTTGCCCAAATATTAATTCTGATCAACCCACCAAGCCTACGTGGCAGCGCGGCCACCAAGGTCATGCAAAAGGGAAGACCACTACACCAGGAACGTCTGATCAGAGCAAACAAACCGGTCCAAACCGCATCGGATGTTTGCATACAGCCTCGAAAGTTAGAGTCAATGTCAGTGATTCTCAACCTGAGGGGGACCGACCCTCAACGCGAGGAACTGTAATTTTGAATGGTACCTCAACTACTTGTCTCTTTGACACTGGATTAAGTTTTAGTTGTATTGTCGCCAGACACCTAGTCAAACCCGGTCAGGAGACAGAGGAAACCGTCAAACTTAGTGGAGTTTTCAAGAGTGATGCAGCCAGGACGCTTCCTATCGCACTGGTATAAATACACTCTGATTTTGTCAGAGGTGTTATTAAAGCGGCCATTATGGATGATCTTATCTACCCAGTTATCCTGGAATGTAGATACGTGTTTATTGGGAGACCTAAGGAGCTGATTGTGGCAGCGGTAACCACAAGAGGGCAAGCCAAGAAGGAGAGGGAGCCTGTGCCAAATTTGTTGCCGAATGAACTGAAGGAGGCGCAACAAAAGGACCTTACTCTGGAGCCCTGCTTTAGAAAACTGCCCATGGCTAAGGATCCCAGACACAACGGAGACATCTTTTCTAAGGATGGAGTATTGTATCGTAGAACGGGCAACCCGGACACGGGGAATAACCAGCTCCTAGTACCGACGCAGTACAGAAGCCAGATCTTAGAAATGGGGCACTCTCTTCCCTTTAGCGGACATATGGGACAAAACGCCACTATTCAGCGAATAAAAACCCACTATTGATGGCCAGGAATGAACTCTGACATTATCAGCTATGTGAAATCCTGCGCCCAGTGCCAACGGGTAGCACCCAAGCACTTGACACCCCCAGTACCCATGGGGCAAAAGCTAATTGTGGGGACTCCATTTGAACGGGTTGCTGTCGACATCATTGGACCCCTGGAAAGGACCAAAAGAAGGAACAGGTTCATCCTGACCTTAGTCGACACTTGCACAATGTGGGCCGAAGCTGTACCGCTAACATGCACAGATTCCAAGCATGTCTCAGAAGCCCTCGTGCAAATCTTTACACGGTTGGGATTCCCTCAACAAGTTTTGATGGACAATGGATCCCAATTCCGTAGCCTGTTAATGGAGATCTTTAAGATCTTGAGGGCCAAACATATCCACACAAGTCTCTACCATCCGGCCGGAAATGGGCTCGTTAAACGTTTTAATGGCAGCCTCACCACCATGTTACGTAAGCTGGGTCAGGAGAAACCAGAAGACTGGGACCTATATATATCGGCTGCCTTAATAGCCTACCGAGAAGTACCCCAAGCGTCTACGGGATTCCAGCCTGCAACACTTTTATTTGGCAAACCTATAAAGGGGCCAGTAAAAGCCTTACTTCGGTCCCTGACAGACCAAAAGGCTGACGAGACAGTCGTCTCTGCAAGCAAGTATGTATCTGAGCTCAAGGAAAGGTTAAAGCTAGGATGGGATCTAGCAAACACCAACCTTAAGAAAGCCCGCGCTAAACATACTAAAAGATACAACAAAGCTGCAAAATAGAGAGAGCTCCAACCAGGGGAAAAAGTTTTGTTGCTACTTCCAACCGGAAGCAATAAACTGCGCATCGGATGGCAAGGGCCGTTTACCGTCCTTAAAAAGATCTCACGTACCAATTACAAGATCTCCATCAAAGGAAAGGAGGTCTTCCACATAAATCTGCTTAAGAAATATTTGGAAAGACCGGTGCCATCCTCCGAGCATCTCCTGGCTGTCGCCATAGCAACGGAAGACGAGGAAGATGATGATGGTTGCATGGAGTACCCATTGCAACCCACAGAATCCTTTAAAGATGTCAAGTTCGGCGACAATCTCTCACCAGAACAACAAACAGAAACCAGGGCGCTACTAAAACAGTACAGTGCAGTCTTAACGGATGTACCTGGTCGAACAAATCTCATCGAATTTGATATGAAATTAACAAACGAGACCCCTGTTCGAACCAGAGTTTACCCCATCCCGTACGCTAAAGCTGATGCACTTCGCGGAGAAATAGACAAGCTGCGTCAGGCAGGAATTATCAGTGAGTCTACATCTCCTTACAGTTCGAGTGTAGTGCTGTTGCAGAAGCCCAATAAGGAAGTTCGGCTGTGTATAGATTACCGGCTGCTAAACGCTGTTACGGAATTCCAGCCCGAACCTCTCCAAACTGTTTCTGAGTTGTTCACCAAGCTCAGCAAAGCAAAGATTTTCTCCAAGATTGACCTCATTAAAGGTTATTATCAAATACCAGTCAAGGAGGAAATTAAACCTTTGTTAGCTTTCAGCACTAGTGAAGGACATTACACATTTAACGTGATGCCGTTCGGATTGCATAACGCACCAGGAGTGTTCACCAGGATGATGAGGAAGCTTCTAGAACCTTTGCATAGTCCCCATATCCATAATTTCATGGATGACATATTAATTGCTTCGGAAACCTACAACGAACATATTGCTACGGTTGCTACGCTCCTCAGGAGACTACAGGAAACTGGTCTCACAGCTAGACCTTGCAAATGTCTCATCGGGTTTGAAAAGTTAAACTTCCTGGGGCATACTATTTCTCACGGCTGTAGTTGGCCCGTTAAGAAAAACTTGGAGAAAATAATTGCAGCTAAAAGGCCCCGAACCAAGAAAGACACTCGTTCGTTCCTATCACTATGTGCATACTATCAGAAATACATCCAGAACTTCAACGGACTGACGGCACCTCTGACTGACCTCAAAAAGAAAGGTTGTCCTGATAAGGTCATTTGGGATCAAAAGTGCGAACGCGCGTACAGCACTTTGAAAGGACAGTTGTCTGCATACCCCATTTTGAGGTTGCCTGACCTCAAGAAACCTTTTGTACTGTGGATCGACGCGTCAGGTCAGGGAATCGGGTCAAAACTGCTTCAAGCCGATGAAAGTAACCCGAACATGCTATTTCCAGTTGCCTATGGCAGTCGGAAATTAAATAAAGCTGAACGGAACTACAGCGTAGTCGAAAGAGAATGTCTCGCTCTGATTGACGGTATCAGACGCCATCATGAGTTTCTCTATGGTACATCTTTTACGGTGCAAACAGACCACGCTCCGTTAGCCTTTCTTGGTGCCAATAAAGAATTTAACGCAAGGATCATGCGTTGGGCCCTTCTTTTAAGCGTTTATTCTTTCAAAGTGGAAAACATTCCGGGAAGACAGAATGTTGGGGCTGATTTCCTGAGTAGAAACTGGACTACGGAAGAAGAGGAGGAAGTTGAAGATACCAATCATCCAAAAGCTACCGATCAGGGCAGCTTCATTGTCATAAATCAAACATGAAAATATGTTTTCATGTCTCAAAAGAGGGGACGATTGTGACAGACGAACTCAGCTGACCCTGAATTGTTGTATGATATGGTACGACCCTTTGTAACGACCCCTTCGGATAACATCAGTGCCCCCGAATATTGTGGTAACTTTTCGTCAAACGGGATTTTTTTCCACCTGGACTCATTAGCATGCAACCTTTCCACGCAGATTGTCAACACGTTTGCTGATTAATATGTGGACAGTTTATCTACCGTACATTCTGGTCATCGCATTGAATTAGGGAGAAGTTAAATCACGCCCACGGATATCTCTTGAGCAATCATATGCAGTTATTTTTATTAACTTGGCCCAGTGGGGGCGGTGCCAGAATCAAAACTATAGTAGCGGCACACGATCAAACAAGCACTGAGGGATCTCAGGAAAGACTAGCGGCGCTATCAAAGGCAGTAGTGGTCCCTGAAACGAGCGACGCAAGTTTCCTGCCGGTATTTCGCATCTCGGTGTTAACCACAGAACCGATCGCAGTGGGAGCGAACGGGAAAGCCGACGCGGACGCAGCGAGCGGAGATACGGAAGACCAGGGGCGGCATCTCTCTTTAGTCTGGCGGTCAGATCCCCGAAAGTCTCATGAGATCTAAAAAGGTGTTAAATTCTAACATGTCCCCCCAATCTTGCATTCCAGTTAGATATATACAGACCACGAAGAAAGCCATTTTATCATTCGGTCGCCAGAGATTTAAGATTCACTAGCTATAGTAGAAATTTTGAAAGATTTCGACTTGAATTGGTGGCTACATTGGAGTGATTCCTTTTTCTGTGCACGAATGATCACCTTTGCAATCCCAGCAATAAAGAAATCATACAGAGTCTTCCAGACTCGGTTCTTAAACTTCCAGACATATTGATGAAACATTTTAAATTTAATCTTGTGGCGGTCTGATGCGGCCTAGCTATCATAATTACATGAAAGAAAGACTACCTAAGAACATTTAAATAAACCATCAAATTAAATTACAATCTGTAAGATAAACTGGAAGATGAACAGTTGCCAGTAGCGATATTTTATTTACTGCTCTACTGTGAGAGAGTACCTATTTACCTGAACTGTGACTGAGCCTAGTTTTTCCTCACTGGATTAAAAACCTACCGGTCAGTTGCGATCATCACGCATTGAAGGAATTTTACCACCAGAGCGAAATTAAAGAGACCACTCCATCCTCACCCCTGTATTGAATTGTGTCAGTGCCATCCCATAGACTCCTTTTTATATAATAAAACACAAGATTTCTTAGGCTTCAAGTCCGGCGATAAGTGGGAATATTTGCTATCAGCTAACCTCGCTACATCTGGGGCGGGACATCGAAGTACCAGACATTTTCATATGTCAGGAGTGTAATTGCTGTTTATATAATTCTATGGAATGTCTGATGCTGCATTCGGTAAGTGTGTGTGAGTATATGAGTGTGGGCCCTCACAAGCGTGCATGAATGACTGGAGATTAAATTTTCGCAAACCATTTGTAAACTTGCCTACCAGGTAATACATTTTCTGTATACCCTGCATTGTTCCTTTAAGTGGGATATTTTTTTAAACGCCCCCCCCCCCCTTTCATTTTCTTAGTAAAGGGAAGAACAATTGGGAATAACAGGATTTTTGTCTACCACCCATACCTAATATTGTAACACCTCTTTCAGAGTAATTAAATCCACTGTTGGGTTACCTTACCTATGTTCCTGATAACTATCTATCTTTGGACTGGGTTTATCTTTGTCTAATAAGCGGGAAGGGCTTAGTCGATACCAATCTTCTTCACCCCCTCCCCAAGTTGTTATTTGTATTTTCTGTACTTATGATATTTTTTCTGTAAAACATGATTATTGTGGTGATTGATTTTAATGTTAATAAACAGCATAAACTTATTTAGTACTGTGTTGGAATACCCAAAGCCCAAATTTCCCCTATCCGTTTAATATAGTTTGTATTCACGTGCGTCTGTGTGTTTGAAGCACCAAATCGGTGTGAGCGCAGGTGTGTGTCTGGAAACTGGCAAATAATTATAATTGTTTGACCAGGAGAGTTTGAAGAGAAGATTGAGAGGAACGATTTGTCGTAAATAAGTCTGTCCTTACTCTCCCCAGCACTCTGTGAAGCAACTATTTACTCTCTAACCTTTTCTATCACTGAGCTTTCACCATCATTCTCCACTCTAAACATGACCACTATTTGTAAGACTCTTTCTCTCAAAATAAATTTACGACACTTCCTTATATGTTATAAATGTTTATACAATACCAGAAACCTACCCTCTGTTCTATACTACTGTTCTTAAGTCTTCTATCATTTACTAGACACAGTATCAAGGTCTTTGTCTTGTGTGGACTGACATATACTGTATAATAGGGGAATGTAACTGTCTTTTTTTCTTGTTGAGGTGATCACTGGCCCAAGACAGTATACATGTTGTTAGATGTGTAGTGCGAGCGTATGATGAATTGAGTGTGGGTGCGAATGAAGACGCGAATGTGTTTAGGCTCGTATAGATGTAGATCCTGCAACCCATACTCTCACATGCAGTAATCAAGGATGCTTTGACACTGCAGGCATGTTTCAAGACATTTATTGACGGGAACACACATAGTATCAACAGGAACAGTCAGTGTAACAAGGTCATGCTGACCTGACATCGATAGGTATACATTTGGCATTCAAAAAGGTAAACATCAGAATAGACGTGCATGGTCAATAGCAAAGTTCTTCAATAATGACAGTTCGTAGCGTCGCCCTTGGCGTCTCTGACTAAACGCGTCAGATGCCTTAGTTACCTTGACACACAGGTGCAACTTGGCACTCCCTGCCAATTGCACATATCAGGCTGTAGTATAATAGCCGGAAGCACAGGCCTCGTTCTGACGTCGGCCGTGTACTTCTGTTAAATAGGTTATCATCAACCCTGCAGTAATACTTATTGTAGATAGAAGTTCCGCCAATCTGCGGCTCCCACAATATATCTTCGTCACTGGATTTCTGGACAATATAAGACTAACAGTCTTGGATGGCTACCTCGAGCACAAATATATAAGTTCTGAAATGGCGGATCCGTGAACTGCTGTTCACCCTAGGTAATCCTTTACATGTTCTGCCACCGAAAAGCGTAATAATGCATAAAGGTCGGTATTACCTGGTAAATGAATCCTCAGAACTACACAAGGAATTCTGTCGTCATCCCGACGCACAGAGATTCACTGGGGAAAACTGCCATAGCAGTTACTTCGAAGATTCTCCCCGAAAAACAATGGACTCTTGGTCCCTTCAGAAAAACAGGACCTCCCGGCTTCCCGGAAGTATATCTCACTCCCGCTTAAAAAACCTTCCCATAGGCCTACGCCGAACTGTCAACCTCTGACCCTAAAGGTCAAACACAATGAATGAATAAACAAGGGAAGACAACCCCTAATCAACCTGACATCGCAGGTAAAGACACAATTATACTTATGATACAAACATAAGCAAATAACTTGACAGATGACTCCGTCGAAAATGACAGCAACATTACTACCACCCCCCTGTAAAAAAAAAAATGCAATTTTTTTTTTTTAATATGTTCATGAGCAAGATAGCACCAGTATCACTTCTGTGCTCATGCAAACAATGAACCTAATATCAGGTACAATAGAAGAGGGTACAAATCATCTCCCAACATAGGAGAAAATATTTCCTTTAAGCCAAACAAACTAAGGGATACCATTCAAGAAACCTAAGTTGCTGGCAATACCAATCATATATCAAACATTACTAAATAATATAATCATAGCAATATACAAATGTCAATGCTATTTTAGCAACATATCACTGATGGATGGACAAAATGAAATTTGTTAAATTATCTAAACATCATCCAAATACATTTGTATTACAACATATTATGATATTAAGGACAGACCTAAGTCTGAAAATATATCAGGAAAAACTAGGACACAAGATTTAACTGGAATCATGTGGGCATCTAGACAATATGTCCGCCATCACATTATCCGAACCACGGATAGCTCGCACCGTGAAATGGAAAGGCTGAAGAGCAATAGCATAACGAGTAGATCTCGAGCTCTTCAAATCCTTACTTTGCATAGCCGTAAGAGCTTTTTGGTCGGTTTCCATAAAGAAATGCGCGCCCAGAAGGAACCTTTGTAGCTTAAGAATGGACCAAACCATAGCCAACAATTCACGGTCCAAAACCGAGTAATTCCTTTCTGCCGCATTCAGCTTCCTAGAAATATACATTACAGGATGCAGAGTTCCTGAATATTCCTGCATTAGTGCCGCTCCAATGCCAGTGGAAGAGGCATCACTACGAAGGACAAAAGTCTTATCAATCGTCGGTAGTCTTAAGATAGGATGAGATGAGAACAAATTCTTAACCTGATCCAATGAAGATTGGCATTCTTGGGACCAACGCACCATATTAGGAGAACCTTTTTTCAATAACGTTGAAAGTGGTGCCATAATGGAGGACAGATTCTCAATGAATCTTCCATAGAATTGTATCAATCCCAAGAGACTACGCACTTGCTTTTTTGTCTTCGGAACCGAGATATTTAATATCTTTGAAATGTTTTGGTCCTCTGTCTTCAACAGACCATGACCAACTCGATGACCTAGGAAGGAAATTTCACTAAACCCAACAAAAGCTTTAGAGGGTTTAGCAGTCAAACTATGCTCACGTAGAGTAGATAGCAATTCCTTCAGACCCACATAGTGTTCTTCCCAAGTATCGCTGAAAAGACAGATGTCGTCTAAATATGCAATGACATCTGCACGATCTGATAGATTTCGTCGCATCATGCGCACGAAAGTCGCTGGGGCGTTCATAAGCCCGAAAGGCATAAAATTCCATTGAAACAGTCCCCTAGGTGTCGAAAAAGCAGTGAGAGATTTGGCGTGTTCCGTCAGTGTGACTTGCCAATAACCTTTCGACAAGTCTAGTTTAGTAAAGAATTTAGCTTTAGAAAGTCTAATAAGTAGATCATCTAATAACGGCATAGGTTCAGCATCGAACTTCGTAACTTGATTTAATTTGCGATAATCAACGCAAAGACGTATGTTATTGTCTTTCTTTCGAACAATAACTATCGACGAAGAATAAGCTGAAGTGGATGGTTCAATTATTTGTAGTTGAATCATTTCATCCAATTCTTTCTCGACTTGTGCTTGAAAATGAATAGGTATTGGGTATGGTCTTACTCTGATCGGATTACGATCAGTAAGTATGATGTCATGTTCTATGACATCTGTGTGTCCAGGAATGTCGGTAAGGACATCCTGATATGATTGTAACGTAGAGGATACTTGACGCTGTTCCTCAAAAGACAAGTTGGAAGAGACTGTAACGTCTCTCCACGATTCCGTTGAAGTAAGTGGAATCGCAGGAAGAGGTAAGTTCACGTCAGAAAAAATAGTTTCCTCATCCTGTATAACGGACAGGGATGAGATGTGACCATGTTGAACTGGAGAGTCGTCCGTCGCCTGGAAAATAGGCTGTAAATAGTCTGGACGTTCAATAAACTCTGTTAGCATATTTATATGGAAGGTTTTATGCCTTCCATCCACATCGACAATATAGTCGACATCAGAAATTTTCGAGACTATAGTGTATGGACCCTTCCAAGAAATGAGAAGTCTATTCTCTCTTGAGGGCAGTAAGACATATGCTTTGTCTCCAGGACAAAGTTGACGTAGGCGTCTTTTCTTATTAGCAAATCGCCTAGCTTTTTCTTTCGCAAATTCGGAAGATGAAGTTGCTAACCTGCACGATTCGATAATCTTTTCTCTAAGAGCTATAACATATTCATATGACGATTGTGTATCATCGTCAATATTATCGGAAGTTATCAAATCGTGTAACAAGGACATTGGCCCGCGCGGTTGCGCGCCAAAGACAAGTTCGAAAGGAGAAAACCCTGTATGCTCGTTGGGAACCTCTCTATAGGCAAAGAGGACTGCAGGTAAAACCCTGTCCCAATCTTCAGGATGATCCTCCGTTATCTTGCCAAGTAAGTTCTTTAGTGTCCTGTTAAGACGTTCTACCAATCCATTGGACATTGGATGATAAATACTACTGAGAGACCTTTTAATGTCTAGCGTAGCCATTACCTGAGACATAACGTCCGAAATTAACTGAGTGCCGTGATCCGACAGTATTTCTCCGGGGAATCCCAGACGAGAAAATACGAGCCAAAGAGCATCAGCGATATCGACAGTTGATATGCTCTTCAGAGGAATAGCCTCTGGCCAACGCGTGCACATGTCCACGCAAGTGAGGATAAATTGGTGTCCTCTGGCTGACTTAATTTTGAACGGACCAATGATGTCTATAGCCATTTTCTGAAACGGCCGAATCGGAATATCTGCAGCCTGAATAGGAGCAGCATGTCTCGGACCCCTAGACTTGACCTCTTGACAAATTTTGCAAGATCGGCAATAAATTCGGATGTCTTTATTCACGAATGGCCAAAAGAATGACGCAAGGACTCTAGTTTTAGTTCTGGAAAAACCCATGTGTCCCGCACACTGAGAATCGTGTGCATGCCGAAGAATTAAGGCTCTCATACACTTAGGCACAAGAATTTGCGAGTGCATAGACTTGTCCGAGTGTTGTACCATTCGTACCAATATACCATTCTTCATAGTGATATACGATTTGTGATTCGTATTTTGATTGGGATCCCCTTTCTTTGCAAGAAGGAAGTATTTCTTCAAAGAAGGATCCTCTTCTTGACGTTTAACAAACGAGTCATGGGAAATCACCAAGTGCTCGTCTTGGCTATCAACTTCATTACTATTATCAGATGAAGTTGGGGGATTAAGAGCTTGAGCTCTTGTCACCACTGCATTGACCGTTTGAATGTTTTTTTCTTCCCAACTAGAAATTTGTTGCGGGGTGCATTCCTTAACCCCATGAATACGACCGATTATAAGATCCGCAATAGGATTAGGAAGAAGACATGCATGGACATCTCCTGTGAAGAAAGGAGTGTCAATCCTAATAATAGCAGTAGGATAGCTTTCCATAGTACCACCAAATGTAACACATTTGATTGTTTTTCCAGTGGCACAGCAAGGATCTATCAGAGACTCCTTAACCCCGACGGTAGTACATCCCGAATCGAAAAGTACTGAGACTAGCCTATCATTTATTAGACCTTTATGTAAGATGAGAGATCCTCTCCCATCATGCGCAACTGTAGCAGGTAGAGCAGGAAGAGGGTGACCACAACTTAGCGTAGATACAGTTGATGAGTCAAACAATGTTAAGCATTGGGGGCATTCAGTTGCTCTCCCAAAATCGAAAGCACAACCAGTGATAGCCCTAGAGTTACCACTATCATTTACTGTATTACAGGCTCCATCAAACTCTTGTTGCGCAGAGTTTGCCTGTTGGTAAGGTCTTTTTTTGTTAAACCTAGGTCTACCTCGATTATCATTTCCCCTGTAATTATTTCGACTATCATTTCCCCTGTAATTGTTATCATATTGCCTATTGTAATCATCATTCCGGTTTGAATCCCGGTTTCTAAATTCACCATCGTCATAATCTTGACGTCGAGAATGATTACCTCGAAAATTTGAATAGTTATTATTTGGATAGCCTTTACGAAAGTGTCTCAAATTATTACCACTAAAATTACGAGAACTACCATCTTGTCTCCACTGCATAGACGAAGAACCATCATGTGTTGGATTACTCCGCTTCTGAGTGTAATTTTGATTACTTCCCCTATTCCAATTTTGTTGAGCACCCTGAAATTTTTTTCTGAAATTAGGGCCATATGGTGTTGCCGAAGCAGCTGGCAACCCTTCTTTCACTTTAGAATTGCTAACTGTAGCATGGGGATGTGCTGTGGCATACTGACAACAGTATTCCTCCATTTCTTTTAAGTTTTTAGGCTTACGCTCATGAAGGAATGCAAGAAAAGAATCATTAACAGATGACAAAACCTTATCTCGCAATAATAAGTCCATTAGACCTTCATATGTTTTCTCAATCTGAGACAACTCAACCCATCGTGTAAATGTACGACGTATCTTTGTAACAAAATCAGAGAAATCTACTCCATTTTCTGGCAACATTGTCCTAAAACGAAGACGATAGTCTTCTTGTTTTAATTGGTATTTCTTTAGTAATGCTGCCCTGACAACATCATAATTAGTCCTCTCATGTTCGTCTATTGTCATAAGAGTAGTCACTGTGTCACCTGTAAAAAATGGCATCAGTTGTTCAACATATTTTTCCTTTTTTATGTTATGCGTATCGCACAAAAATTGGAATCTATCTAGATAATCTGCTACGTCATCCTTTAAAGGATTGAAATGAGGCAATTTAATCCTACTAACAAACTCCTTTGTCGTACTCGAAGTTGTTTGCTGAGCACCCGTACTCGCCAATTTCAATTTCTCTAACTCCAAAATTGCGAGTTTTTCATCAAGTTCCATCTTCTGTTTTCTTTCCTCATGTTCCATTTTTCTAATTTCAGCCTCAGCAGCAGCTTGAAGTTTTTTTTCCTCTGCAGCAGCTTGAGCTTGAATTTTTTTGTCTTCCATTTCCATCTGGAATTTTCTTTCATCAGCTTGAGCTTTTCTCTCCTCAGCCTCTCTTTGATACCTTCTTTCTTCAAGTTCTAATCTTCTATTCTCAGCTTCTAGCTTCTTTAGTTCAGCTTCTGCTTTCAATTTAATTTCCTCTTTTTGTTTCTTTTCTTCTGACTTTAATGCAATGGCGAATTGAGCAGATGAATATTCTTCCAATTCTTTACCAGACTTACCAAGGGTCAACCCTTGCTGGATGAAGAAATCCAATGTAGACATTCTGTCTAATGAGATCAGAAACCTGAAAAAAATTAAATAAATTACCTTATCCCACTTCAATGGGAGACAAGTCTGAAATGATAGACTTGTATACTCACTTCACTTTATTTTACTGTCTTAGTCTTAGACAAAGACTTTGTATGTTCCTCTTGTTTATAATGTACCCAAAAAATCACTTGAGTACCTGTGGAAAAAAAAATTCCCTTATATCCCACTCACTATGGGCACAAGTCTTTTTTATAAAGAACTTGAATATGTATTTCACCTTGTCTCAATCTTTGTAGATAACAAGTCTTTTATCAAAGAACTTGTATAAATATCTTATATAATATTTTATTAAGAAACTCTATATGAAGAGTCTACCTTATCAATAATATCAAAACATGACCAAGTATGTGTATGTAGACTGTGCATGACAGTAATGTAGTACAACCAAAAAAAAAATACAAAGACAAAAATACAAAACAATACAAATGGCAACACTGTTTTAACCAAAAATGTGTAGAGAAATACACAAGAAAGGAGAGACCTACAGAATACAAACAAAACAAATCGACAATCAAAACTGAAAAACAGACAAAATATTACAAAAACAACGTTAAGTACAATTACATCACAGCTAACATCAATAGCGACCAATTGTCACTAGCAAATTTCCAAATTAAGAAAATTTGCACCTACAGACCGCTTACAGTAAGCCTCGATCAAGTGGCATATTTACCGTAAGACCCACCAACCGAAAAACCCGCAGAAAAATACACCAAAAACAGTAGAAGTGACATAAACATATAGCAATCAATTTCAATGTGTTGCAGAACAAGTTCAGTCACAGCTGAAACTAAAATAAATTTCTTGCTCCTTGCGAACACAGAAACGAAATGTCAAACGCGCACTGAACGTCAAATCCACTGTAACATAAAGTGGTATTCACGAACCAAAGTTACTATGACCTTCTCAAATTAGGGCTTGCACATTGAATGTTTACAATTTCACGTACTGTTTACAGACACTTGACCTCCAACAATGTAGCTTGAATGCTCTGACCTAGAAAAGTCTGTTGTTGAATGAAACGTGTAACAACCCGCAGTACTGTTTACAATAGGAACCCGCCTTCTATGCAGTTATGGTCCACGTAGCAAATGCCTAGTAGTTCACTTCAGTACTTGTCTTGTTATGCTTTATGTAGCATTATAATATAAATGCTCGTACTGTTTATTTGTGTCAACCGTTGATGACCTATATCTGTCCTGTTGTAGCCAAAACTTGCAAGTGTAGAATTAGCGTTGTGTGTTACGGCTGTCCCGTGTGTAGCTTAGACCCACAGATCAGAAGTGTAATGTGTACTTGTCCTTCTTGTAACTTTCTCGACAAAACTGGAGACATCATACATGTAACAGCCAACCAGGAATGTAAATTTCTGGATCCATAAATGTCAACAATAATGTCAAATGCTCGCTCTGTTCTTTTTAAACCCACAGATCTGGTCCATCAGAAATGTAAGTTTCTAGGCCACATTGGCGACAAGAAATGTATCATAAGAGCCCACGTAACTGGTCCACCAGAAATGTAACTGTCTTTTTTTCTTGTTGAGGTGATCACTGGCCCAAGACAGTATACATGTTGTTAGATGTGTAGTGCGAGCGTATGATGAATTGAGTGTGGGTGCGAATGAAGACGCGAATGTGTTTAGGCTCGTATAGATGTAGATCCTGCAACCCATACTCTCACATGCAGTAATCAAGGATGCTTTGACACTGCAGGCATGTTTCAAGACATTTATTGACGGGAACACACATAATATCAACAGGAACAGTCAGTGTAACAAGGTCATGCTGACCTGACATCGATAGGTATACATTTGGCATTCAAAAAGGTAAACATCAGAATAGACGTGCATGGTCAATAGCAAAGTTCTTCAATAATGACAGTTCGTAGCGTCGCCCTTGGCGTCTCTGACTAAACGCGTCAGATGCCTTAGTTACCTTGACACACAGGTGCAACTTGGCACTCCCTGCCAATTGCACATATCAGGCTGTAGTATAATAGCCGGAAGCACAGGCCTCGTTCTGACGTCGGCCGTGTACTTCTGTTAAATAGGTTATCATCAACCCTGCAGTAATACTTATTGTAGATAGAAGTTCCGCCAATCTGCGGCTCCCACAATATATCTTCGTCACTGGATTTCTGGACAATATAAGACTAACAGTCTTGGATGGCTACCTCGAGCACAAATATATAAGTTCTGAAATGGCGGATCCGTGAACTGCTGTTCACCCTAGGTAATCCTTTACATGTTCTGCCACCGAAAAGCGTAATAATGCATAAAGGTCGGTATTACCTGGTAAATGAATCCTCAGAACTACACAAGGAATTCTGTCGTCATCCCGACGCACAGAGATTCACTGGGGAAAACTGCCATAGCAGTTACTTCGAAGATTCTCCCCGAAAAACAATGGACTCTTGGTCCCTTCAGAAAAACAGGACCTCCCGGCTTCCCGGAAGTATATCTCACTCCCGCTTAAAAAACCTTCCCATAGGCCTACGCCCGAACTGACAACCTCTGACCCTAAAGGTCAAACACAATGAATGAATAAACAAGGGAAGACAACCCCTAATCAACCTGACATCGCAGGTAAAGACACAATTATACTTATGATACAAACATAAGCAAATAACTTGACAGATGACTCCGTCGAAAATGACAGCAACAGGGAACAACAGAAGTGATTGCGTCATTAATAAGGCTAAGCTGCCCATTGTAAACTTCCGGTGTTGTCTTTGTGGTAAAATGGGATGTTATAAATATTTATAGGGGACTTAGTGTACTGACTGAGATCAGCTGTGAAGGTATCTGTATCTAATAAGTGTGGTGTATTACAGATAACCTTACTTGCTACCACATTTATACCTCAGTCAGAATTATTTTGGAATATTGTGATGACTACGTTAAATGTCTAGGGTTATGAAAATGATGAAGTGTAAGTCACAACAACAACAAACAGATAAATAATTTAATTTATTCCACAACACTTTACAACACTGTGACACTCACACACATATAACAATCTATAAGACTATCTTAAATGAGTCAGGTGTTTAAGTTTAAAAATATATGTATTAATTCTTGTCAATAATGGATTTCCTGATTCAACTACACAGTGAACCAGGAATCACAATCAAATGTAATTACACGTATTATGTACACAGTTTATATATATGAACTTTGTATTGACATAGTTTATTATTATTATTCTATGTGTGTAATTTGTGCAGTAGTAATATGAGGTAATACTGGTTTTGTTCAAGCTTGGTTGTTGTTTTTCATCATGACTTCAAGTGTTTGATTATCTTGGGAATAGTATTGGGAAAAGTTCACAGTTCCTGTCATTTGAACCAATTAATTGTCCCTCTGTGTTTACTAAAATGTCAATTTTTGAGGGAGCACATAATGTTGAGCTACTCTGGCCACAGAAGCTTATCTTTCGTGATGGCGGCAGGAAAAGACTCCTCTGCTCGATTGCTTCCTGTGTTCTGGAGACACCTCACTGGTCGCTATCTGGACCAAGGAGTATGCTGCCAGCCTCTGAATTCAGCAAAACTCAGACCAGGTGCTGCTTCAATAACTAGGACCACAGTCCCTGAAACAAGAAGGTTGTACCTCCTATTTTAGAACTAATTTATAATCTATTTCCAGACTGAACACAATACATAACAAACACTGAGTTCAGAGCGGTAGGCCAACTGCCAGCTTCATCTGAAACAATTTACACCAGTATACTCCTCCCTAATGGTTACTACGCCTCTGCAATTCCAGCATTAGTTCTATCTAGTCAATAAGATAGGTGTCAGTGTACTGTTTGGCAATTCCATGCAGTTTTACTTTTCTCCGACACGTTCTGTTCAGGTTGGAGCACTATATAGGCCTTGCCTCATGTTCGCTACTGAACCACGCACATATACAGACATAAATTATCAATTTACATTCAATTTTCATTAAAAAGATATTGAATATATCAAGCTTACCACAATTCATGGAAATATTACACAGATACGTTGACTGGCGATGAATAATGGCACAAATTATGGCACAAATTCCGATCCGCCTCTGTCCCAGGCTTTTATTTAGAAAATATGATCTGGCTCTCAACGCACTGTTTCTTAGTAAGTTTATTTTAACATGTGGCACTGAACTGACGCTCCTAATTGCCTATATTGGCGGGTCTAACCAATCGAGCCATGTTTACACAAGCGTTTGAAAAAAAGTACCCTTCCTTCCGTCTCCCCTAACAACAAAAAAATTAGTATTTGTAGCCCGACTAATCGTCTTTAGCCTTACATATACTTCCCGCCAATCAAATAGGAGGTAACATGTTGGCCTATTTCCCGTGCAATGGTGGTTTCAAAACCTGCCACTGCGCAATTCTGATTTTGGTGTTGTCTGACAGCACTGTACTTTTACCATTTCTCTTTCCTTTTATTGAATTTATGTGTTAGGCTTTACATTTACCTTTTAATTTATTTATGTGGATTTAGAATGTTTCACGACAAATTCTTCCCTCTTAAAACAGACGTTATATGTCAGTCTATAATTCTATATACACATAGAGAAATTTATTATTATTTCTGGGGCTTACGGTGATTCTCATCACACGGATGGCGGCTTAAAAAATCCGCTCCCAGATTTGTCTTTCCAGATATATACTCTATGCAAAACTCAAATGGCTGCATCAGTAATGACCATCTGAGCAACCTAGAATTTTCATGTCTAGCCTGCGCTAGAAACGACAAGGGTTTGTGATCCGTTTGCAACTTAAATGCCTTCCCATACAGATAAATATTGAATTTCTTTATCGCCCATATTACTGCAAGACATTCTTTTTCGCTAGTTGAGTAATTGGTTTCAGCTTTATTCAACTTTCTGCTAGCATATGCCACTGGGCTTAATTCCCCATCCAATGCATCTGATTTCTGTAGCAGAGTCGCACCTAACCCAATATTACTGGCATCCGTCCTTACAATGAATTCTTGACTTAAGTCAGGTAATTTCAAAATAGGTTTGCTTGTGAGCTTTTCCTTCTATTCCTGGTAAGCTAATTCACATTGTGGTGTCCATGTAATTCGATCTGGATTTCCTTTACGGGTCAAATCAGTTAACGGTGCACATATGGAATTAAAGTTTTTGATATACTTTTGGTAGAAACCACATAATGAGACAAAGGATCTCACGTCTTTCTTGGTTTGTGGTCTCGGGGCTTTCTTTAGTTTCTCTAAATTCTTGGGGTCAGGGGTCATGTTTCCCTGATGAACTGTGTGTCTTAAGAATTCTAATTCTTTACATCCAACGCAACATTTGGTTGGTCGGGCTGTTAAATTCGCTTCTCTAAGTCGATTAAACAGCATGTTCAGAGAGTCAATGTGTTCCTCAAATGTTTCTGTTGCTATAAGGATATCATCCATGAAATTTGTGATGCATGGATTATTCAGAGGGTCCAATAATTTTCTCATCATTCTAGAGAAGACACTAGGCGCATTCTTCAATCCAAATGGCAATCTGTTAAACTCATAGTGTCCCTCTGAGGTACTAAAAGCTAGGTATGGTCTAACCTCAGGCTTTACTGGAATCTGATAGTATCCTTTACTCAGATCCACTTTTGAGAAATATTTAGCTTTATTTAGCCTGGCAAACAACTGATTTGTATCCGGCAATGGATCCACCTGTCCTTCTGTAATAGCATTCAGTCTCCTGTAATCTATACAGAGTCTATGTTCTCCAGAGGGTTTCCTTAAGAGCACCACACTGGAACTATACGAAGATTCACTGTGTGAAATAATTCCTTCCTTCAACAAATAGTCTATCTCTTCCTTCAAAGCTTTCTCCTTAGCAAAAGGAATCGAATAGGATTTCATACAGACAGGTGTGGGGTCTATCAGTTTCATATCATATTCCAATAAGTTTGTATGCCCCGGTCGGTCTGTTAACACCTCTGTATGATTATCTAGAACCTGTTGCACTCTCTCTTTCTGATTTTTCGTTAAATGTGTACTGATTTTCACCTGTGCCGCTGTCTCACAGGGGTGTAATGGATATTCAAATGATGAAAGTGGTTCCTTTTTCATCTCCATGGCAATGGACAAGGTCAACAAGTGTGTCTCTTCCTGATGTTCTCTTTCCAAATATTTCTTCAGGAGATTCACATGATAGATTTTTTCTTTCCCCTTCTTATCTATCTTATAATTGGTTCTAGACACCTTCTCTAGAACTGTATATGGACCCTGCCATCCAATTTGTAACTTATTCTGACTCCCGGGCAAAAGAAGCAGTACCTTCTCTCCCACAGCCAAATCTCTGTCTTAAGCCTTCCTGTTATAATAGGCAGCATGTTTCTTCCTGGCTTGTTTCAAATTTTCATTGGCAAGTTTCCAGCCAGTTTTTAAACGAGTGGTCAGCTCATTCACATATTGGTATGAGGATGTAATATTTTCCTCTGCCTTTTCATCAGTCCACGTTCTTAACAGCGTTACATATGGACCTTTAATTTTGTGGACCTCTTTGTCCATGCACCGGTATGGTCTCTTCCACTCGAAGCGCTATAGTGATGATTTTTCTTCCCAGAATTATCATTCACAAAACGACCGCTACCAATTTTTCTCTTGGGGCTTTCTCCCCACTTAGAATTCTTGATGAGAGATTTCCTCTCTACATCTTCTTCCTCCAGTTTGTTTAAGTCCGATTGAGGGATTTTCGGCTTATCCTGGGGTAAGACATCTTTTTGCACTCTCTGCATAGTGGCCATTGTAAAACAGTTAATTGAAGCTTGTCCGTGAAAAGGGGCTTCCCATTCCATTTGGTCCACTTTATCAAATTTATTTTTCTTTGTATTGTCAGGCCTAAGTTTGCCCCGTGGCGTGTCCAGGTCCTGATCAATGTTCCCACTTGTGGGTGTTCCCTCATGTGCTATACTACACCTCTCTACAAAATTCTCAATGTCCCATCTTGCCTTGGGCCAATAATAATTGTGAGCCACCTTTTGGATGATGGTACCAATTTTCTCATGGTCCCCATCTTGTTTCACATGTAGGCTCCTTATTAAGTCTGCCCTATATGCCTTTGGAAGAACCAACTGTCCGTGACCATTGGATCTAGTTCCGGCCTTCCTATACATCAACTTGTTTTTCATGTAAAAATCTCCCTTGCCTGGAGTTGTATGACAAGTTGACAATTTCCTGAAACAAGGCTTGAGGGTCTTATCCCCAGCCTGTGCCTTCCTCATCTCATCTGGAGTGGTATCTATCAGAATATCCTCCTCCTTTCTTGAGGTCGACCTGACCTGAAGGGTGGCCATAACTATAGGGTTCCTTCTGCAATGGTCAGTGTCATGATTGTTCATCTTACAATTTTTACACCATCTCTTTCCTTGGTTGAAAGATTTTCTTTCATCATATTTCCTTTCATCGAATTGTGGGGTTTTATTTTTATTGTCATACCGTGGCCTATCAAACTGGTGCTTACCTTTGTTTTGATCTCTAGGATCAAATTTATTAAAGTTCTGTGGTGCCCTAAAATAGTCTACCTGTTTCTTTTTATTACCTGATACCTCTGCCTGAGCTGCTTGATACCTTTCTGCAACATTTAGTAACTCACCCAGTCTCTCTGCACCTTGTTCCATGAGAAACTTTCTCAGGTCTGGAGCCATGGACTCTCTTAGTTGTTCTATAAGGACCATTTCCTTAAGATCTTGGGTTTTCCCCAGAGAAGTCCATTTCTCCAAGTATGTCTCTAACCGTGCAGAGAACTGGTGATAGGTTTCACCTGACAGTAGTTTAGCATTCCTAAATTTTTTCCTATACAATTCTGCGTTCTTTTCATATCTTAACAAAAGAGCCTGCTTTAGCATGTCATAATTTTCTTGATCACCTCTGCTCATTTTGGCAAAAACTTCATAAGCTGCCCCACGAAGCCCTTGAGATAACTTTAAGCTCCACCTTTCTCTCTCTAACCCATACGTGGTAGCTAATAGTTCATATCTATTTAGAAAGCTCTCAATATCATCGTCTTTCTCAACAAAATGATCTAAATGAAAGTTCATAGCTGAGGTTGAGGCTCCCTGACTAGCAGTAGCCTCGGAGGTAAAGGGACTGGCACCATTTTCAGGAGCATGGCCTTGAAACTCAAACTCCCTTAGTCGTAACTCGTGCTCCCTTTGTAATCTCTTCTCCTCCTTTTCTGCTTCCCTCTCTGCAGCCAATCTTCTTTCCTCTCTTTCTGCTTCCCTCTCTGCAGCCTGTCTTCTTTCCTCGGCTTCCCTTTCTGCAGCCAATCGCTTCTCTTCTCTTTCTGCCTTTTGTTCTTCTAATTGGAGCCTTTTAATCTCCTTATCTGCCTCCAATGCTTTAGCCTCTTTGTCAGCCTCAATCTGCAACCTCTTAATTTCTTTTTCAGCCTCTAACTTTCTTTCAGCCTCTTTTTCTAATCTTATTTCTTCCCGTTCAATATATTTGTCACATTCAGTAGTGACATAGGCAATCATAATTTGCCCGTCCATTCCTAACTCTTTCGCAGTATGCACAGCAGCAGATCGAAATTTGGCCAGATCCGCCATTTTCTAACAGGTAAATGTATAAAATATTTAACTAAACAATTTTATCTATGACTAATTAACTAAGGACAACCACAGGCACTGATAGCTCAACCTTATTTATTTTCACCCAAGGATACCTTTTTAATTTTTATTATTCCCTGAAGTGAATTACCCCCAATATTTATAATAGGGAAAGATTCAAAATCCCGGACAGGACCACAATATATGTGGTAAAATGGGATGTTATAAATATTTATAGGGGACTTAGTGTACTGACTGAGATCAGCTGTGAAGGTATCTGTATCTAATAAGTGTGGTGTATTACAGATAACCTTACTTGCTACCACATTTATACCTCAGTCAGAATTATTTTGGAATATTGTGATGACTACGTTAAATGTCTAGGGTTATGAAAATGATGAAGTGTAAGTCACAACAACAACAAACAGATAAACAATTTAATTTATTCTACAACACTTTACAACACTGTGACACTCACACACATATAATAAACTATAAGACTATCTTAAATGAGTCAGGTGTTTAAGTTTAAAAATATATGTATTAATTCTTGTCAATAATGGATATCCTGATTCAACTACACAGTGAACCAGGAATCACAATCAAATGTAATTACACGTATTATGTACACAATTTATATATATGAACTTTGTATTGACATAGTTTATTATTATTATTCTATGTGTGTAATTTGTGTAGTAGTAATATGAGGTAATACTGGTTTTGTTCAAGCTTGGTTGTTGTTTTTCATCATGACTTCAAGTGTTTGATTATCTTGGGAATAGTATTGGGAAAAGTTCACAGTTCCTGTCATTTGAACCAATTAATTGTCCCTCTGTGTTTACTAAAATGTCAATTTTTGAGGGGGCACATAATGTTGAGCTTCTCTGGCCACAGAAGCTTATCTTTCGTGATGGCGGCAGGAAAAGACTCCTCTGCTCGATTGCTTCCTGTGTTCTGGAGACACCTCACTGGTCGCTATCTGGACCAAGGAGTATGCTGTCAGCCTCTGGATTCAGCAAAACTCAGACCAGGTGCTGCTTCAATAACTAGGACCACAGCCCCTGAAACAAGAAGGTTGTACCTCCTATTTAAAAACTAATTTATAATATATTTCCAGACTGAACACAATACATAACAAACACTGAGTTCAGAGCGGTAGGCCAACTGCCAGCTTCATCTGAAACAATTTACACCAGTATACTCCTCCCTAATGGTTACTACGCCTCTGCAATTCCAGCATTAGTTCTATCTAGTCAATAAGATAGGTGTCAGTGTACTGTTTGGCAATTCCATGCAGTTTTACTTTTCTCCGACACGTTCTGTTCAGGTTGGAGCACTATATAGGCCTTGCCTCATGTTCGCTACTGAACCACGCACATATACAGACATAAATTATCAATTTACATTCAATTTTCATTAAAAAGATATTGAATATATCAAGCTTACCACAATTCATGGAAATATTACACAGATACGTTGACTGGCGATGAATAATGGCACAAATTATGGCACAAATTCCGATCCGCCTCTGACCCAGGCTTTTATTTAGAAAATATGATCTGGCTCTCAACGCACTGTTTCTTAGTAAGTTTATTTTAACATGTGGCACTGAACTGACGCTCCTAATTGCCTATATTGGCGGGTCTAACCAATCGAGCCATGTTTACACAAGCGTTTGAAAAAAGTACCCTTCCTTCCGTCTTCCCTAACAACAAAAAAATTAGTATTTGTAGCCCGACTAATCGTCTTTAGCCTTACATATACTTCCCGCCAATCAAATAGGAGGTAACATGTTGGCCTATTTCCCGTACAATGGTGGTTTCAAAACCTGCCACTGCGCAATTCTGATTTTGGTGTTGTCTGACAGCACCACCATTTTCTTTTGGCTATAATTTGTTAATTCCTAGACTATTTGCGTAACGTTTAACATATTCTTTGTCAGCAAGTCCTAAGGAACCCAATTATATAAATTTAAGGGAGCTATGTGGCTGCGTTCCAAATGTGCATTTTCTTCTACCTCCTGTTCACTTCGATACGATGTGGTGTCTGGGTACTGTCAGGCTTTCAAACGTAAACCAGTATAATGTCATGTTTCCGAATAAGCATTTTTCATGCTTTTAAACCTAACTCTCGTATGGGTAGTGTTTTTTATCACTGTCCATTTGAAAAAAGTTAGTGCTTCTGTCCTTACGCGGGGGGAGGGGTGGTATTAATTGTATATCGCGAGACGCGTGTTAGCGTTGCATGCGTTTCTGCTTTCAGCCCTCCCTCTCTCTATCCTAAGTTCATCTGTCTTTTCATCACGCCGTGTATCAAATGAAATTAATGGAAGTATTAATTTAGGTCATTACGCGGTGTGCCTAGCTCAAGGTTTTCTTAGAAATGCAGTACACGTTTTATTGTAGAAAGCGTGTAGTGATGCAGTAGGCTTTACTATCAACGTAAAAGCGTGAAAATATGCAGACGAAGCATAAAACAAGGGGGATTTTTGTACGCAATTGTGACAGTACTGTACTTTTACCATTTCTCTTTCGTTTTATTGAATTTATGTGTTAGGCTTTACATTTACCTTTTAATTTATATATGTGGATTTAGAATGTTTCACGACAGTCTTGCGTTTCGCACTAATGACCGGTCAGTAAAGCATCTTTTTTTTAGGGATGCCTAGCTGGCCGGGAGGATAGTGTGATTCGCTTGTATAGCTAGGCGGTTTTGTCGTACGGAAAGTCCGGGGTGCAAATCCTGGGTAAGCCACTCACGTCTGTTGTTTTTCTGTTGTCTAGTGTTCTACTTCTTTATTTCTTACGAGTGCCTGAAAACATACCTTTATGTTTGTCTAATATTTATTTATAGTCAAGCTTCTATGTTGGTTATAGATTGAACAGGGCACGCCTCGCCAAAACGAGAAAAAATTGTATTTAAAGAAAAAAATGAGTCAATCATTTTGTTATGTCATAAACCAGTGCCATTTTTTTTCAGTCATTAAAAAATAGATAAATAAAATGTTGCATTTATTGCAGCAAGACAAGCATGAGACAGCCTGACAGTTGATTTACAAACTGTTGCTTTCACAAAGCACAAATTTATAAATAAAAATTAATTCAAAAAAAAAAAAAAAGGATCGTTGCAGACACTCGGATGAATTAATTGCAAATTTATAAAGTGAATATTGCAAATTTTTCATAAATGTTTAATCTGAAAAGTACGAAAGGAAAACAAAGTCTACTTAAAAAAAAGTTTTCGCTAGCCCCCAATGAGGATCGAACTCACGACCCCTGGTTTACAAGACCAGTGCTCTAACCACTGAGCTATGGAGGCGACCGAAATATGGTGCAGAGTTCTGATCCTTGTAATAATAACACTGATAATAACACTTGAGTAAACAAAGTCAGATATAGTATGTTGCTTTCTCCGGTGTGTGATATATCTATAGTAGCGTATGGATTGAAGACAATGGTCAAACAAAATGTCTAAATATGAATGAACATGGAGACATATCAGTAAATATGCATGAGTCAATGAGTGACGATACTTGTCGGTGGCTTACAAAGGGGCGCGAGGGGTGGTCCGCCCTGGGTAACAGCCAGCAGGATGGTACCATCCGATACTACTATGGAAATACTTTACTTTTTAAAAGTCTTCTTGCAAGCGTAATATTTTTGTTTGTGTGTTGCATGGGTGGGGAGGGAGGTGTGCCAAAGGGAAGTCGCCTAGATGGAATGTGATCGAATCTCTGGAGCGCCAATTGCTTCTATCTATGTGCTGTTATTTAGTTTTGTTTTACTTTTCTGAGTGCTTATATATTTTTTTACCTTTTTGCAACATCCCTACATGCCCGCGTTATGGCTAGATTAACACACACGCACACGCACACTCACACACACACAAGGCCGATGAAAAATAGAGCTGTCTTATTGTAAAGCCACCAAAGGACAAAACTATAGAGCAAACCAGGGCCGCACCGTAAATGTGGGGATGCGAGATCCAACTCGTGGGGGTGTGGGACATGCTAAATATTTTAAAAAGCGAATCATCATAAACATATATACTACACAGGACTCACATGTATTTATACAAACTAGAACATTGACAACGTGAATTAGTTACCGAACCAAAGTCACATTTTCTCAAAACACAAGGCAGTGACACTAGTCAGTACACCATATAATGGTACACGAAATTATATGTTATGGTAAAATATTACGAAAGAATCTTACACGTCCAATTTTACAAATCATAACTTGAGTTATCGTCATCCACCAATTCATGACAACAAAATTAGGGCCCATTGTCTTATGTTTGCATCGAATTTTAAAATATTGACTAAAGGCCTACCACCTATTTAAATATTATAGGGTCTAGTGTGCTGTGGAATTTTGAAACGCAGTTCAAGTGTGACGCGAAGTGAAAATAGGTTGCGTAGAATTGAGCTCTAAGATAACGGTGTGCGGGGCTTCTTAAGATGCTGTAAAGGGGTACGGGGCTTCTGAAGATGCCGTAAAGAGGTGCGAAGCTTGTTAAGAAAATGTAAAGGGGTACAGGGCTTCTTAAGATGCTGTTAAGGGGTATGGGGTTCGATGCTGTAAAGGGGTGTGGGGCTTCTGAAGATTCCGTAAACGGGTGCGAGGCTTCTTAAGATGCCGTAAAGGGGTACGGGGCTTCTTAGGATGGTGTAAAGGGGTATGGGCTTCTTGAGATGCTGTAAAGGGGTACGAGGGTTCTTAAGATGATGTAAACGGGTATGGGCTTCTTGAGATGCTGTAAAGGGGTACGG
Source organism: Oreohelix idahoensis (assembly GCA_024509875.1). Classification (NCBI taxonomy): domain Eukaryota; kingdom Metazoa; phylum Mollusca; class Gastropoda; order Stylommatophora; family Oreohelicidae; genus Oreohelix; species Oreohelix idahoensis. The sequence continues at coordinate 31,516 of JAMPIV010002119.1, read as the reverse complement.
GGCTTCTTAAGATGTTGTGAAACGTGCGAGGCTTCTTAAGATGCTGTAAAGGGGTGCGAGGCTTCTTAGGATGCTGTAAAGTGGTACGAGGTTTCTTAAGATGTTGTAAAGGGGTACGGGGCTTCTTAAGATGTTGTAAAGTGGTACGGGGCTTCTTAAGATGCTGTAAGTGGTACAAGGCTTCTTAAAATGCTGTAAAGGGGTACGAGGCTTCTTAAGATGCTGTAAAGGAGAACGGGGCTTCTTAAGATGCTGTATAGGGGTGCAATAATTATTAAGATGCTGTAAAGGGGTGCGCGGCGTCTTAAGATTCTGTACAGGGGTACAGGACTTCTTGAGATGCTGTTAAGTGGTGCAGGATCTCTAAAAAGTTACGAAGCACTGCCATAGAGGGATGATTAAACCGTTAAGTAACTTACTGGGTTTTTTTCCTTCCGTTATTGCCATGAAGCGTAGTGTGGAGCTGTCACGATTGGCTAAGAAATTTCTGGCACGATGTCAGTTAAGACCACCCTGGTCTTTTAGTCCCACCCAGTTCTTATTATTTTTGTCTCTTGACAGCGGTAGATTGGGGAAACTGGCCTGTCAGTTTGTAATTGGACAGGTTAACTCCCCTTTCCCTAGCGCGGGTGAGCGGGAGAATATCTTATGTCTTTTCATGTCTTTTGTCTGCTGGTCGGCATAATTTGTAAAGCGTCCTGGGACTCTTTTGTTGCTGGTGGCGGCGACATTCCTAGAATTCTTTGACACCGAGAATGGTCACTGCACGCTTTTTCTGGTAGAATAGCGGCATAGTTCCCTGGTCTTTAAACCCGGGGAAAGTCGTTGCCTTTAATGCCAGAATGTCAGTCCAGCTTTAGTATAGCTTTCATCCAAGAAACACGGGAAACCAAGTTTCGGGGGGGGGGGGGGAAGGGGGGGGGGCTTGCATCATTATTACGCACGCACCTTTTTTCCGGAGACTTCGACTTGCTGTGAGATGAACATCTGCAGGCCTTAGCCTCCTATATAATTGGGTAATTCACTTTGTCTAGCGCTTAGTGTCTACAGAATTCTCTACTGTAGAGTGGGCGCTGTTCAATAACTAGTACGGACGACCAGCTACATTGTTGGTGTTATTTGAATTCTTTGCATGTCGGTAAGCGCTCTTAATTAAATAGATAGTGTATGTATTAGGAACTTAGTCATAACCTTCATCGGGGGCTAACGCGTATAATGTTAAGTTTTTACTATCACTTATCATGACGGGAAAATGAATAATTGTTCGGTACTTGCTACTAAATTTTCTAGAATGTGATTATCAGTAACTTTTTTTGTTCGAAGGAAATTGGGTGTGAGTTATGTAAATTTTTCCTAAACAACGGTAAACCCTACTTAAAGGGCTGCTTCAAGTTCCTTTAAAGAATTTTCCTAGTGTTGTAAATAATTGTGCTATATTGATTACTCTTAAGAGTATACTGTCCATAGAGGATTACCCATGAGTACCTTTATAAGGTCTATTGTTATATGGCATATATGCAAAAACTGTTGTTGGCTAGGGTGTATCAGCCCAGCGGTTGTAACCCGATATGGGCCTTGTAGTGTTGTTACAAATTTTTGTAAAAGATGCATTGCGGGCGGAAATTTTCACGCAGGCCGGGTTGGGTCAAATTCAACCTGTCACCGGGTTTGTTTACATTCAAGCCGTAAACCTATTTACGTAATCCTTAGATATGCAGATGATACCGTGTTGTTAGCTGAAAGCGAACAGGAGTTACAAGAACTAGTGAAGCAAGTGAACAGTATAAGTCATGAATATGGACTCGACATTAATATTGAGAAAACTAAAACTATGATAATTAGCAAAACAGACGATAAACCCACATTAAAGATAAGCGTAAATGGGAAAATCCTGGAACAAGTCAAGAGCTACGTATATCTTGGTCATATAATAACAGAAGATGGCAGATGTGAAACAGAAATCAAGAAGAGAATAGGAATGGCCAAAGCTACATTCAACAACATGAAACATATACTGACATCCAAACAGTTATCTCATAAATTAAAACTGAGAATCATAAAGTGTTATATATATTCTGCATTTCTGTATGGTGCAGAAACATGGACGATGAATAAGCATTTGGAAGAAAGAATTGAGGCTCTTGAAATGTGGATATATAGAAGAATGGGGCGTATCTCATGGAAAGAGATGAAAACAAATAAGGAGGTCCTAGAAAATCTAGGTATGAAAAGAGAACTAATGAGAGAGGTCAAAGTTCGGCAGCTAAAATACTTTGGCCACATAAAAAGGCATAACACCTTGCAGAAGACCATAACAGAAGGGAGAGTTGAAGGTAAACGTGCAAGGGGAAGACAGCGCTATAAGTGGGAAGATAACATCAAGAGATGGAGGGAAAGAGTCTATCAGAGTGTACCACCAAGACAAGAGACAGAAGACGTTGGAGATCCATTACAGCCAACCTCCGTTGTGGAGATGGCAACTGATGATGATGATGATGTGTGCGTACGCCCGGTTTGCACAGTTACCGGCGTTCGAGCGGTCGATACAACGGGAAGGGGCGAGGTTTGTGTGTGTGAGTGGTTCAGCCGGCGCGGACTTGTTTGACTTTCCAAGCTAATGTGTAGGGGGAACGTACATTGTTGGTTACTGTAAACATTGCCTGATGTACTATGAACTTTTGTAACTATAAATTGAACCCTTATGTAAGGACAGATGCTTATAGCGGTTTTGTGTATTTGTATTTTCAGTAAAGCTCCCATACAATACCAAAGGAAAACTGGGAGACCATAAGTCCCTGCCGGAGTCTCCTTCCCTGTATTGATTTTTCCTTGACCGATTGGATTCCCGATTTGGGTCCAGTTTGATTTTTTTTGGGAACTGACACCATTTCTTACAGTACAAAGATTCCAGAGACAGCCAATGCTCAAGCTCACCGAACTTCAGAATAGTGCGCCAAACCTAGCCTTGGTTGTAGGCAGCTTTGGCCCTGTTAACTCCACGCGCAGTCATATTATGACTGGCCAAGCGTCTCTCGGTTATATTAGGGCGCGTTGCCTACACAAAACCTGAGTTTGGACTAGTTCAACCCGCTGGAAATCATGGTTTATTTATATTTTAGTCACTCGTGGATATATTCCCCACTGACGTCCGTCATACTTCGATTAAATTGATTTCCATTCCTCATCGGAAGAGAGAAAGGGCAAAGAATAGTTTTTTTAAAGTTTAGAGGAATAATTCGTCAACTGACGGACAGGGAAAACATAAACTCAGGGACTGAGACGGGGTGGGAGTTAATAAATTATCGAGGGAGTGCTGGGTTGTGCTTATAAGAGAGAGTGTTTACCTCTCGGAATTGGTTCTTTGGGCTTTGTTGTGTTTGGGTTGTTGTTTTCTTTTCAGTTTAGCCTGGATCACAGTCGTCTCGCCACAGAGACTTGGGGCCGTTGACGAGTTATATAGATTAGTTTTGGGTGTTTGGGTTATTCCAGGCACCTCCTGCGGAATTCCTAATTTATTATTTTTGTTCAATTTACGCTGCCATTCTGGATTGTAAACCAAAATCGGTTTTCTTTGGGGTGTGTGGTTTTCTTTAAGTTAGTGATTGTGAATTTATTTGATTTCCCTGACCTCGATCAGGCATAATAGTTTTTTATTTTAAATTTACACTTTAATAAACATAGAAAAACTATTAGCGGATCTGAATTATCTTTCTATCTCTATATTTGTTATTGTTCAATGTGAAGTCACTTGGTGTGTGTGCGTCCTTTACGCAATATATATTAAATTGTTGATATATGTGTGGAAGAGAGGGTGAGTGGGGGTTAACATTTAACAGAAGTCCGAGTGGCGGGATGAAAGATTGTTAATCAACTTTGTACTCCTGACTGTTACACTTCTACTCAACATTCATATTCTCTATTTCAGACACACATCTATTATCTCACTTCTCACTCAGGCTTTGGTCTGTCACAGACAGACTTTTGTTTTCCAACACACGTGACTGGAGCTAAAGTTTGCGTTCTTGAGCCAAGTGTGTCGCGTTCGTTGCTGTGAGCCCCGTGTTGTTGTAGGATGTATGTGATGTTGTTGTAGGATGTCTGTGATGTTGTTGTAGGATGTCTGTGATGTTGTTGTAGGATGTCTGTGATGTTGTTGTAGGATGTCTGTGATGTTGTTGTAGGATGTCTGTGATGTTGTTGTAGGATGTCTGTGATGTTGTTGTAGGATGTCTGTGATGTTGTTGTAGGATGTCTGTGATGTTGTTGTAGGATGTCTGTGATGTTGTTGTAGGATGTATGTGATGTTGTGATGTTGTTGAAGGATGTCTGTGATGTTGTTGTAGGATGTCTGTGATGTTGTTGTAGGATGTCTGTGATGTTGTTGTAGGACGACTGTGATGTTGTTGTAGGATGTATGTGTTGTTGTTGTAGGATGTCTGTGATGTTGTTGAAGGATGTCTGTGATGTTGTTGTATGATGTCTGTGATGTTGTTGTAGGATGTATGGGATGTTGTTGTAGGATGTCTGTGATAATGTTGTAGGATGTATGTGATGTTGTTGTAGGATGAATGTGATGTTGTTGTAGGATGTCTGTGATGTTGTTGTAGGATGTCTGTGATATTGTTATAGGATGTCTGTGATGTTGTTGTAGGATGTCTGTGATGTTGTTGTAGGATGTCTGTGATGTTGTTATAGGATGTCTGTGATGTTGTTATAGGATGTCTGTGATGTTGTTATAGGATGTCTGTGATGTTGTTGTAGGATGTATGTGATGTTGTTGTAGGATGTATGTGATGTTGTTGTAGGATGTATGTGATGTTGTGGTAGGATGTATGTGATGTTGTTGTAGGATGTATGTGATGTTGTTGTAGGATGTATGTGATGTTGTTGTAGGATGTATGTGATGTTGTTGTAGGATGTATGTGATGTTGTTGTAGGATGTATGTGATGTTGTTGTAGGATGTCTGTGATGTTGTGGTAGGATGTATGTGATGTTGTGGTAGGATGTATGTGATGTTGTTGTAGGATGTATGTGATGGTGTTGTAGGATGTATGTGATGCTGTCTATCCCTTTGCCTCTTGGTCTTTCCCATGCTCTAAACCACGTTTTCTAGCGCTATAAGCGCGAAGTGGTAATTTATCGGACTCCATTTTCATGAGATGGCCGAACCACTTGATTTTCTGTCTTTTTATACTTCATGCAGGATATAGTTCATACAATGTTTTCTGATGTCATCATTTATCATTCTCTCTCTCCTTGTAACATTTATAGCGTTTCTTTAACTTGATTTTCCCCTCCCGTGCTTTGGTCAGTGATAAATTGTAAATAGTGCGAAGCATAACTTTGAAAAATATATATCATACTGGGAGAGTGGTGATGGTCGACGGGATGCTCTGCGATGAACAAGGATCATGAGGAGAGAAATCATGCACGCCACATAAAGCAGAAATATAGTCGTGCATTTCCTTTCCAATGTCCGAATGTTGAATCGTTAACCTTTTCAACTTTGACCTCATTAGCTGACCAGCGCGACCTGACTGAGTGCGCAGTGAAAACTGAGAGGAAGAAATAAGACAAATGTTTTGCTAGAGCTGTCATTGGTTGTGATGGACACACGTCTTGTTTAACAGTAGTTTGTTGTGATGGTAGACATCATTAAAGTCAATAGACCTCACTTTGAGCCCCAGAAGGGGTTAAAAAAAATATATATATATTGTTGATCCTGTAACTGGTTGCGGCTGTAGTCACATACTCACAATCAATCAATCCATGCACTTTAGCTCCCTACGGAGTAAATGCCTTCAACAAACACATGCCAAGTCCTCCTGTCACGTGCCATCAGCTCAAGTTATTTCTATATCTTCCTCATCATTGTCACTTCTGTCACCAGTTCTCTTCTCTCTATGTTTCTTCGTCTACCTTTGCCTCTCTTACATTGGGGGTTCCAGGGCAAGGACAGCTTTGTAATGCACTCCTCAGGTTTCCTCCAAATGTGTCCTATCCAGCGCTAGTGTCTTCTTCTCATCTCCTGCTCCACTAGCCCTTGTATGGTTATTGTCATTAGTTCAACATTGGTGACCTTGCCACGCCATTTTAATCCTTCTATTCAACACAAGCACCCATTTATGAATGTTTGTGGCATTTTTGTTTTGGTTTTTGCTGTTCTCCATGTTTCAGAGCCATACAATAGGACTGACTTGACATTTGAGTTGAAGATCCTTATTTTAGTGTTGGACTTGATTTCTCTTGTTCTCCATATATTTCCCAATGCTTTTTGTATTCTTATTTCAATATCATTGTCTGTCCCTCCAATTTTATCTATATTGCTGCCAAGATATGTGTTTGATTCCACATCTTGTAGTGGTGTTTCTTCAAGTTGAGCTTTGCTATCATTTCTTGCATTTATTCTCATTATCTTTGTCGTGCCCCTATAGACACGTACTGGTATATCTAATGCAATAATATGATGTAGGCTTTTTGCTTCTAAAAACGCTGCCACTATAGAAGACAAAATTGGTTGAAAATTTGTTGTCGCTAACACGATTCATCTCCATTCTCCTCATGTCTTGCTGTTTCTTTTCAGCTGACAAATCCCAGGCCATTCAAGCCACTCCCTAATTTGTCAGTTAACATTCTTCTTGGATCTTCACACCCCCCACCCCTAACCGGTTTTTAAACATTAAATTCACTGGACACGCATTTTCATGCCATTGTCTGTTAGCCTCTAGAGTCTAGACAATGAACAAGAAATTAGAGGAAACAAATTAGGTTCTTTGTGGTTATGTAGGAGTGATGGGACGCATTGCATAGAAAGAGGGGAAAAAAAATAAAGAAGGAAATATATAGGAGTTGTAGGACACGTCACACAGAAAAAGAAGTAGATAAAGACACAATCTATAAGAGGTGAAGGACGCGTCACAGAGACAGAGAGGAAAATAAAGAAATATATAGGAGTGATGCGGCGCATCACACGGAAAAGAAAAGAAAATAAACACAGAAATATACGGAAGTGATTCGGTGCAAAACATAGAAAAGAAAGAAACTAAATATACTACTGGACAAAAGTTAAGGGCCGCCATTCAGTTTAGACAAGGTTTATATAATTGATTGGCAAACTGTAAAGACAAGTGAAAATGTCATTAAAACTGAGCTCAGAGAAATGTGTATACATTTCTGTGTGCACTAGGTTAATTTTTTTTTAAATGCACAAAACCTGGTTCACTTTAACCCTCACGTGAAAATTGCCATTGTTGCTGCAAAAACTCGTGGTTTTTGCAACACGCCCCACTAGTTCAAAAGGTGAAAAAGTGAGTTGAATTTGAATGCACGTGGAAAATGATCATCGGTAAAGAGTGTTCACCGTTGGTATGCAATAAATCAGAATGACAAGTGGTCGAAATGATCACTGCATTAGCCATGCCACCAAGGAGAAGTCTCAGCACTGTAGACCATGGTCGAGCCATGGCATGGATTCAGGATGGTCAATCTGTTCGTCATGTTGCAAGACGTTCAGCAATGTCCCACTCTACCAGAGACTTCTTGAGAGATTTCAAGCTACCGGACATTTGGAAAATCGACCCTGCTCACGAAGAATTATATAAACCTTGTCTAAACTGAATGGCGGCCCTTAACTTTTGTCCAGTAGTACACATAAATATATGGGAGAAGTGGGACACATCGCATAGATAGATAAGAAAATAAACACAAAAATGTGTAGGAGTTATGGGGCGTATAACCTAGAAAGGCAAGAAACTAAACACAGAAATATACAAGAGATTTGCTGTAGTCGTGGTTCCATGCCCCATAAGTTACGTTAAATGAAATTCTGCAATAATTCATATCATGTAGTGTATGAGACAATATGAAGTAGCATACTTATGACAGTTGAATTAAAAATTCGTATGTGAGGTGTACAAATTTGCACATGGAGAATCCAAAAAGGACTTACTTGATTTTATAAAAACAAATAATTCATATAAATTAATTGTTAGGAGGCTTGATTTAAAGGCCTGCCGAACAACAAAGATTAATCAGAGACAAATTAAGGATAAAATTCACAAGAACCAAAAATTTTTAAGCTCAGCCCCCAGTGAGGATTGAACTCACGACCCCTGGTTTACAAGACCAGTGCTCTAACCACTGAGCTATGGAGGCCACCGGTCGCATAACTTGTGTTATAAGAGGTATCCGTACTGTTTAATTTCACTTCACCAGAGCAGGTCTCGATCAATGACACACTTACTAAGCCTACAGTCTTATTACTCTAATGGAAAGGTGTAAAATGTATCTGGATTTGCATTGTGCCTGGAGTGTTTTGAGTGTTTCACAAAATTAGTATTCTGTAATGTGTGATTGTTTCGAGCTGAACATCTAGGCGTCTTCAAAACTGTTGTTGTTGTCACCTACAGTCTATAAACGTCATCGAGGAATATAGACGCCATAACCTGTGGGATATTTTTTTGTGTGGTTTAATTACGTTTTGGCGAGGCGCGTCCCGCTCAACATTGTCGGTTATATTAGGGCGCATCTCGAAATATAAAAGACCATTAGATCTAGCTTAGTAGTCCTAATGGGGGATGTTTAATAATCCAGGGGATAACCGACGTCTATACACATGGTCCTTTAAGGATAAAATCATGTATACTGTTTGTGTTAAGTCATGTTTCTGAGTGGGAGTTAAATGTTTGGGATTCTTACGTACGGGTCTGATTTTTTATAGACACGTTAGTAAGCACGTTTAAAGTTATGAGATGATTTTTTATTTGGGTACTTTGTGTACGATATTTTTGGAACATAGCTCAACTGAGTATGTGTTAGTTTTTTTTTAAATAAAGAAAGTGATCAAATGTTCTGAGTAGTGACATCAGAGACATACGAATTTAAAGAACCCACAACATTCATCCATTATATTTACACGCTGTCGGCCACTAACAGTAAGCCCGACATTACTGACATCGTCCTTGTCAGTGGCACTACACCACACCACCCACCACAAACATTCAACAGTAACAGAAATACTAACAGAACAGCTTGTAACTGAAACACACAGTAACGGTTTGACTGTTATGAAAGTGTACCATGCTCGATCAAAGGTTAGAAATCAGTGGCGTAACTAACCACACGGATGGATAGGGGCTTATGCCCCAAGCGGACCATGGAAAATAGCGGTCGGTAAGGACTGATGCCTTTATATGAATATACTTATATTTTCCTTTAATTCTGTGTTTAAATGTCAAATCATGTCATACTCTCCGGAGACAGAAATGTAAGAGATGAAGGAATGTGCAAGTGTTTTTGAGCGGATGTCATAGTGTGACCGTGTGCTTCTTTTATTTTATGCCAAGTTAGATCTTTACTGGCTTAAAGACCGCCAGAGTTTATTATTTCTTGGGTTCTTCCAACGCATGCCCAGGAGGGTTCTTTCCTTTTACAGTTGTTATAAGTTGGAGAGAATAGTGGCTGAGATGTGTGAACGATAACAGTACATCTAAGAGAACCAAACGACAATCAATTATCCAACAGCTTTGTACGTTAACAATGAGTTTTATTTAACATGAACTTGTTGACTGTCAATCAGGCAATATTCAATTTTACATCCATTTCTACATCAATACAGTCTTGGTTAGTTTTCTCATCATTCGTAATGTATTTCCCATCTCTCACCTCAATCCATGGTAGGTTATAACATTGTTCCTCACCATCATTTTCTTCTGATCCTTTAATACTAAATATCCCGTAGTTGAGTACTTCTTCAGAAGGTTTCTTTCTTTCATTTATTTCTGTCTTTGTCCTTTTCATTTGCCTCTATATGACCTTCCTTTCCCGCTTTCATAGTTCTACGTCTTATTTCATATAACTGAGCTGAAATAAAAACAATTAATTTCGAGTCTTTACTTACATGGGTTTTGTCACTAAACCACATCTGCTTGAGCAGAATTAAAACCATCAGGAATATCTCTTCTGGTAATGTGCTGCATAATTGAAGATTATAACTTATAATCTATATCATTGAAGATCTCAACGTGGGAGCGAGACGTCCTTATTATACTGCTCAATCCATACAACTGCTTGCCCAGGAATTATTCTCCAGCCGGCCTCGTAGTGCGTGTTTTGCTGGCTACATTTCATTGGCTAGAGTTTTCTTCTATTCGATTATTTATTGGTCCTTCTATCACGTTTTCTTATCGTGGGTGAAGCTGTCCCTATCTACGTCACTAATCTCCATGACAATTGCCGCCGATTTTCTTGCGTGGCTTATGCCAAAGTTGACACAGTTAGCTTCACCTCGGCTCTACCCTGCTCTTCGTGTCATGGGGTATTTTTTTTATATTAGTTTAAAATCTTGCTTGCTTATTTTCTATAACAGCGAAATGATAGTTTTATTGTTTAATTATAACTAGATTCTAGCACGAATAAATGCTGTGGTGGTGGTCATACGGCCACAATAGGCCAGGATGACCTAGTACAAATTTGTTGAAGTCCTATGCTCCTTGAGGAGCTGAAGGGTACTGACCATGATGATAATGATGATGATGACGATGATGACGATGACGACGACGAAATAAGTATTACATTTTTGTCACACATATTCTCCGTACATTGATTACAGTTGTTTAGCCCATTATTAAGAAGAAACCACTTAATTTGTGCGCGGATAGCCCCTAACGTTATACGTACCTCCCTGTTAGAAATATTTCAAGTCTGACAGAGATACAATCATTGAAGAAACTGAAATGAATTATATCACTGGTATACACACATTTTGTTGCCTTAAATTGTACAGCTGTTCTTGGGTAATTTTGGGTTGCTGATTCCAAAAATGTAATCAGATTTTTTTCTATCAGCTCTAGTTTTTTGAGATAACTAAGAATGACCATATTAGTAGGGCAATTGTTATGTACAATCCTAGAGTTAGGTGCTATAAGTGGCATTTTGACTTTAGTCTGCATTCATATTATATGTAATTACTGTGCATATATTACCAAAAATGTAATAAAACTTTATCACTAGCACTTGTTTAGTCAACACGCAAAAAGGATCTTTCCGAGGACTTCCTGGAATGTGATATGCCTAGACAGTCACGCTTAAGGGTCCAACTGTAATCTGCCATCATGTGGGCATCCCAAAGTCCCTGGTAACTCTCTTCCATTGTTTTTATATCTTGGTGAAATCTTTCACCTTGCTCCTCACTAAAGTCGCCAAGATTCTCCGGAAATAAATGTAAATGGTTATGGAGGTAGTGCAATTTTATGCTCATGTTGCATCCAAGTTCACAAAAACTCGACATCATGTTTCCAACTAATTCAGAATAATTGTCTGCTTTAAAGTTACCCAGAAAGTTTTGCACAACTAAAACAAGTGATGACCAGGCTGTGGACTCTGTTTTGTTCATGGAATCAATAAAATTTGGATCGTTTATTAACTTTCTAATTTGAGGTCCATCAAAAATTACAGCTTTAAGTTTGTCTATGCTCAATTCTGGAAACTTTCTGCATAAGTAATTAAAACAGGTACCATCTTTGTTCAGTACCTTAACAAATTGCTTCATCAAGCCAAGCTTTATATGTAATGGTGGCAGTAGAACTCTGTTTCGATCAATGAGAGGCTTATTGACAATATTTTTTTCTCCAACTTTAAATTCATCCCTCAACGGCCACTGTTTCTTTGTCCAGTGCATATCTTTTGTCCTGCTATCCTACAAACATATAAAGCATGGATATTTGGTGAATCCCATTTGCTGGCCAAGCAAGAAGTTCATAATTTTAAGATCTGCACAAACCATCCAGTTATGTTCTAAATACTTCAATTTTTCCAGAACTGTGCTTATTGTAGCATACTCCTCCTTCATTGTAGTAGAATGAGCAATTGGAATTGAGCCATATTTGTTACCATTGTGTAAGAGAACACCCTTCAAACTTCTTTTAGAGCTGTCAATGAAAAGTCGCCACTCATCTGGTGTATAACTTACACCCATTTTGTTAACAAGACCTCCTACATTAGTACAAAACACAAGGTTGTTTTCTTAACAAAAGAATAGAATAAAACCTTGCTTTCTGCTGCGATAAAATGTAACCTTTGTTTCAGCAGTCAGTAATTTTTTTTCTTTCAATCTTGAAGCCAAAAGTTCTGAAGATTCCTTGGAGAGATATAGATCTCGGATTAGATCATTTAGTTCAAGCTGGTCGAAGCGTTGAGCATCTGAAATATCATCTTTGAAATCACTATCACTGTCACTTGTCGTTCCACATGCCACTGCTGTCTCATCTTCTAGCAGGGAATCCGAAATCTGACTGAAAGTAGGAATTGGTATGTCATCTCCGTGAGGAACAGGTCGCCTAGCAAAATCTAAATCTGGATATTTCCACTTTTTGTGATTTTTTTCCATTAATTCCCTTAATATTCACAACACAGAAATAACAGTCATCATAGTGGTTCTTGGGCTCTCTCCAAACCATTGGAATTCCAAATTTTAAACATTTTCTTTTCCCACAAGTCCACTGTCGCAGATGTTCAACACATGTTTTGCAAACAATATGAGGAGCCCAAGACTTGTCCTGGTCACCTAGTTTTACTTTAAAGTAAACAAAGTATGCCTTTTTCACAAAAACAGTAATATGCTTCCTATGTTCTTCTTTGAAAGTGTACTCTCCACAAATATAACAAAATAAATGCGGTGAAAGAAAACACGCTCTTCTTGAAGATGATGCCATTCTCTGCTAGAAGTGTAATAAAATAAGTAGCATACTAACATGCATGCAGTGGCTTAAAATCTAAAAAAGGCAATTCTGGGAAGATTCTTGGAAAACTGAAACTGAGAGTAAACAAGCAGTTTTCTTTTGTAAAGGACTAGACAGCAATAGTTTTTTTTACATTGCCTTATATAGGAAATATTGTAATAATACAGGGTGACCCCCCAAAAAAACGGGCCCGCGCGCGAACAAGAAGTGCGCGCGCGGGCCCGTTTTTTTTTTGGGGGGGTCACCCTGTATTAATGAAATACAAAAATGTCTGTATCTAAAAAACTAGAGCTGCTACAGACAAGTAAATGTGATATTTGGATTGAGCAGGCCTCATTTATGTACAATTAAGAGTAAAATGTTTGGCACCAAAAAAAATTTTTTTTTTGGTAGGACTAATACTAAATGAAATGTACGCGTGTAATAATATTTAAATGCTACGCTATGGACCCCAGATGTAAGGCGATAGAGAGGGAGAACAAAAACAAACATTGAGAACAATGGCCCCCGAAATGCAACGATGAACCAAAGTGATCCATCCTCTCATGTTTTAAAGTTGCAAAGATAGATTGAAGGTTATTCCCATTTTGTTAAATGATCTATTCCTGTATTAAAGTTGGAAAGATAGATTGAAGGTTATTCCCATTTTGTTAAATGATCTATTCCTGTATTAAAGTTGGAAGATAGATTGAAGGTTATTCCCATTTTGTTAAGTGATCTGCTCATGTATTAAAGTTGGAAAGATAGATTGAAGGTTATTCCCATTTTTTTAAATGATCTATTCCTGTATTAAAGTTGGAAAGATAGATTGAAGATTATTCCCATTTTGTTAAATGATCTATTCCTGTATTAAAGTTGGAAGATAGATTGAAGGTTATTCCCATTTTGTTAAGTGATCTGCTCATGTATTAAAGTTGGAGGATAGATTGAAGGTTATTCCCATTTTGTTAAATGATCTATTCCTGCATTAAAGTTGGAGGATAGATTAAGGTTATGCCCATTTTGTTAAGTGATCTGCTCATGTATTAAAGTTGGAAAGATAGATTGAAGGTTATACCCATTTTGTTAAATGATCTATTCCTGTATTAAAGTTGGAGGATAGATTAAGGTTATGCCCATTTTGTTAAGTGATCTGCTCATGTATTAAAGTTGGAAAGATAGATTGAAGGTTATACCCATTTTGTTAAATGATCTATTCCTGTATTAAAGTTGGAGGATAGATTGAAGGTTATTCCCATTTTGTAAGTGATCTGCTCATGTATTAAAGTTGCAAAGATAGATTGAAGGTTATTCCCATTTTGTTAAATGATCTATTCCTGTATTAAAGTTGGAGGATTGTCGTAGATTTGTGATAGGTGAATTAAGACTTGGGTTGGTCCCTTCTGTATAGCAATAGAAACAGGTGATAGCTAAGTGAGATGATAAAATAGAAATAGATTTCACGAGTGAGATGGAGGAAATATATTAGAGTCGGTCTCTGACCCTCGAGATGATTTCTCTCAGTCAGCCAATCATCTACAACACATTAAGATTTGTCAGACCGTCTAGTATGATATATATCCCTCACATACACACACACATAAGTGACTACAATAGACACACAGACATGAAACTATGACAATGGAAATATAGATAATTGGGAACGAACTGACCGACACACTGGAATAAGTTTATGTGAAGTTTAATTATCATAATAAACTTCCATCACAACATATAAAATTACATCAAACATATACAAATAGTCATAAAGTCAATGAATTGCTACAAGAGTGATAGATCCATTGGTATGATCCTTTCCCTCGATGTATAGCCCACAGTCCTGTTAGAAGAAAAGTGATAGCCCCAAAGAGTCACGGATACATCTGCTGTAGTCTAATATTTTCCCTTTTAAAGGTATGAACAGACTTTGATATTAGTATGATCTTTTCCCTCGATGTATAGCCCACAGTCCTATTAGAAGAAAAGTGATAGCCCCAAAGAATCACGGATACATCTGCTTTAGTCTAAGTGTTCCCTTTAAAGGTATGAACAGGCTTTGATACTCTGTCTATCCTAAGAAAAATATTGTTAGCAACAAAAAACTTGCATAAAGAAATACAAAGTGGGTGAAATTTGGTATACCATAAAAGAGTCACTCGTTCCTGCTTTCTCTCTGTTCATTCATCAGGGCCCTGACATACATTCTTACCTACAATCGTGCTGTGTTTTCTTTTAATGAAGCGGATCCCAGCCCTGCAGATTTTTGGGTTCATCCAATGGATCCGGGGAGCGTCCTCTGCATGCGAATATTTTTCAGACTAAGGTTAGTGTCTCTTGAATCACGAGGTAAGAATTAGTTTTAAGCGGGCTCACCGTGTCAGAATCACGAGGTTTCCACTACTTAGGAAAAATGTCAGGTTTGTAACTTCGATCAAAGGTAAAATTCTTGGTCACACCACGATTTGTCAACAATGTCGGAAAGGTTATTGATTGTAATATTTTACTTGCCACACGGGCTGAAATGTACTTGAGTTTTTCTCAGGAAGAATTAAATCTGGCGCGATAGGCCCGTTACTTCATTTAATCTTCATGAAATGGGTACTCTGTCGTTCTGGATGCCACCGCAATGCCAGGCAGGTTTTACTTTATACACCCAAGTCTTTAAGAAAAAAATGTTTTAGTTCTTCACAGATAAGTCTCATGTACTAAAACGCTGGCAAAGTTGGGCTACCCCAGTTTCACTGAATAAAGAGAAAAACAACATATAAAATACTTATACATACTATTCCTGTACTCGACTGATTATTAGCAATTGAATAAAATTTATTTATAGCTGCATGAGTTTAAGCTAAGAATTATAATTTATTCTGCTTTCCACTGTAACATGTTGACTAGCGAATATAACAGACTTATAAGTTATTTCTTCTGCACAGAAATCTAACTAGTAAAATGAAATAAGCGGTTATCACTGAATCACTCAATACTACTAGATATTTAATATATTTACCTCCAAACAGAACTACGGGTATCACAACGAAACTAAGAGTTTCACTTATAAATATAAGTATCTAGAACGAAGCGATCACGTCTACTGCAACTAGGAGTATGGATGACTAGTCTAAAACTCTGGGTAAGATATATGAAAACAGACAAAGAATCCCACGTTATTTCGCAAACCCGAAATAGTCTCCCCTTCTCGTTTAACACTTCACATAAACTCAGACGCCTGCCACAACCTGTCAATACGCGTCTTAACACCTCACGCTGAGAACTAGCCGTAGAAGCGTGAGTGTCATGGAAAAACGAGATGAATGTCTGCCATTCGGTCTCTCGAGAACGAATTTCTCACACTATTTCGTCTACTGCAGGGCCTGACACCTTATGCAATAAAATGCGTTTCTAAATGAGAAAAGAAACAGGCGAAAGTTTGAATGGGAAAGTAATATTTTTTCGCAAACGAACGAATGCGAAAAACAGGAAAAGGATAAAAGAGCGATAATAAAGTAGAGGACACGGGTAGAGAAGAAAAGAATATAGAAAATTTATTGATCATAAATCTCTATGCGACAACGATAGATCGAAGGTTATTCCCATTTTGTTAAATGATCTATTCCTGTATTAAAGTTGGAGGATAGATTGAAGGTTATTCCCATTTTGTTAAATGATCTATTCCTGTATTAAAGTTGGAGGATAGATTGAAGGTTATTCCCATTTTGTTAAGTGATCTGCTCATGTATTAAAGTTGGAAATATAGATTGAAGGTTATTCCCATTTTGTTAAATGACCTATTCCTGTATTAAAGTTGGAAAGATAGATTGAAGGTTATTCCCATTTTGTTAAATGATCTATTTCTGTATTAAAGTTGGAGGATAGGTTGAAGGTTATTCCCATTTTGTTAAATGATCTGCTCATGTATTAAAGTTGGAAAGATAGATTGAAGGTTATTCCCATTTTGTTAAATGTTCTATTCCTGTATTAAATTTGGAGGATAGATTGAAGGTTATTCCCATTTTGTTAAATGATCGATTCCTGTATTAAAGTTGGAGGATAGATTGAAGGTTATTACCATTTTGTTAAATGATCTATTCCTGTATTAAAGTTGGAAAGATAGATTGAAGGTTATTCCCATTTTGTTAAATGTTCTATTCCTGTATTAAATTTGGAGGATAGATTGAAGGTTATTCCCATTTTGTTAAATGATCGATTCCTGTATTAAAAGTTGGAGGATAGATTGAAGGTTATTACCATTTTGTTAAATGATCTATTCCTGTATTAAAGTTGGAAATGTTTATTAATTTAAACATATCTCATTCCTTGAGATTATTTCAGTGTATTGTAGTTACTTCATTATACATTTACCAAGTTCTGCATTTGTCTGAATTATATTTCTGAATATAGATCGATACCATAAGCAGATTAAATGGATATGTGTCATCGAATACAGTCTCAAGATATCTAACACAGTCAATTGTCCATTTATCCATCCATGTCAATTTCTCAGCAAAATACAAATCCATGGGTGTCGATCTCTACATTTACTGAACAAGACTTTAGACAAAATACTAATGTCATTGACGTTACAGTTTTGGCAACATATGTCATTGACGTTACAGTTTTGGCGACATATGTCATTGACGTTACAGTTTTGGCAACATATGTCATTGACGTTACAGTTTTGGCAACATATGTCATTGACGTTACAGTTTTGGCAACATATGAATTAATAAAATCATTCCTTCGTTTTACACATACTCTTGCAGTGGCAATACATTTATAGTCTTAAGACTCAGTACTGATACACCTTGATATATATATTTAAAAACAACATATATATATATATATATATATATATATATATATATATATATATATATATATATATATATCCATATATATATATATATATATATATATATATATATATATATATATATATATATATACGGTACTTTGCAAAAAAAATGGCAGTCATATTTTCGCACCGCAGCACACTCATAGAAGCAAATAATAATAAAAACTGTATGTCCAGAGGAAGATTGGTATCTCCCCTATCTATTAACAGTTGTTTCAGTACAATATAATGTTGCCTTCTCCAGCAACGCAAGCCTGGATGCGGCGAGGCATACTTCCCACAAGTGTTTGTAGGTAATTGTGAGTCAGACTGTCCCAGTATTTTTCAGCTTCCTTCTTCAATTGTTCAACGTCTCTGAGTCCATTTAAAAAAAAATGATTCTTGAGTAGTGCCCAAACGTTTTCAATTGGGTTTAGGTCGGGACTGTTGCTGGGCCACTTCAGCACTATCACATTCTTCTCTTGCAGCCATGCTTTGGTGGTATGAGCTGTATGCTTTGGGTCATTGTCATGTTGAAATGTTCACACATCGGAATACATGACCTGCATAAATGGCAGAAGGTGTCCCTCTAGTATGTCGATGTACCTTTCTTTCGTGAGAATTCCTGTGAAAACACACAGTGGGGTGGCACCTCTTGCTGACACCCCTCCCCAAAGATGGAATTTCTGGGTATGTTTCGGTCGCTGGTACACAGGCGTTACAGAGTCTTTCGTCCAAATATTTATTTGAGCAGGATAAGACCAAACAGAACATTCATCTGAAAAAATCACATTGTCCCATGACAATTTTTTCTTTTCGTGGCATCAGTTCAAGTGCATCTGTTTGTGAGTCATTATGAGCAATGGCGACGAAATTACCCGCTTTTTTGTGTAATTCATCCTGTGTAGCTCACGGTTGACAGTAGCATTAGATAGCTCTGAGCATCCCAACTCGATCATGCGCTGCCGTATGTTTTCTACACTCTTCCTTGGCCCAGCCCGAACGATTTGGGCGAGACGCCGATGGTCCTTTGTGTCCAAAATTCTTGGCCTCCCACTACCTTCTTTTCGCTCGATTACATTACCTGCTTTTAATTTACTCACAACTCTGTAGACAGTCCGCTCAGGAATGTTCAAGGTTTTAGAAATGTTGGAACATGTTTGATTTCCTTCATTCTAAAGCTGTGAAATTAACATACACTTTGTCTTTGTATCCATTTTCTGCCACTAGCATCATAAATTGTCGTCTGCTCTATTATCAAGGGACTGTACTCTACACTAATTTTTTTTTACTTTTGGTAGTGTTTGCTCACTTAAGTGGAGTGCAAATTTTGGGCAGAACATGCATATTTAATTAAATTTCAGCATATTTAGTTGAGCAATATGACTGCCATTTTTTTTGCAAAGTACTGTATATATATATATATATATATATATACAGTACTTTGCAAAAAAAAATGGCAGTCATATTGCTCAGCTAAATATGCTGAAATCTAATTAAATATGCATGTTCTGCCCCAAATTTACACTCCACTTAAGTGAGCAAACACTACCAAAAGTAAAAAAAAATTAGCGTAGAGTAAAGTCCCTTGATAATAGAGCAGACGACAATTTCTAATGCTAGTGGCAGAAAATGGACACAAAGTCAAAGTGTATGTTAATTTCACAGCTTTGGAATGAAGGAAATCAAACATGTTCCAACATTTCTAAAACCTTGAACATTCCTGAGCGGACTGTCTACAGAGTTGTGAGTAAATTAAAAGCAGGTAATGGAATCGAGCGAAAAGAAGGTAGTGGGGGGTCAAGAATTTTGGACACAAAGGACCATCGGCGTCTCGCCCAAATCGTTCGGGCTGGGCCAATGAAGAGTGTAGAAAACATACGGCAGCGCATGATCGATTTGGGAAACCCAGAAGTATCTAATGCTACTGTCAACCGGGAGCTACACAGGATGAATTACACAAAAAAGCGGGTAATTTCGTCACCATTTCTCACAGAGACTTACAAACAGATGCACTTGAACTGGTGCCACGAACACCAAAATTCGTCATGGGACATTGTGATTTTGTCAGATGAATGTTCTGTTTGGTCTTATCCTGCTCAAATAAATATTTGGATGAAAGACTCTGTAACGCCTGTGTACCAGCGACCGAAACATACCCATAAATTCCATCTTTGGGGAGGGGTGGCAGCAAGAGGTGCCACCCCACTGTGTGTTTTCACAGGAATTCTCACGAAAGAAAGGTACATCGACATACTAGAGGGACACCTTCTGCCATTTATGCAGGTCATGTACCCCGATGGGTGCACATTTCAACATGACAATGACAAAAGCATACAGCTCATACCACCAAAGCATGGCTGCAAGAGAAGAATGTGATAGTGCTGAAGTGGCCCAGCAACAGTCCCGACCTAAACCCAATTGAAAACGTTTGGGCACTACTCAAGAATCATTTAAAAAAGAGTGGACTCAGAGACGTTGAACAATTGAAGAAGGTAGCTGAAAAATACCGGGACAGTCTGACTCACAATTACCTACAAACACTTGCGGGAAGTAAGCCTTGCCGCATTCAGGCTTGCCTTGCTGGAGAAGGCAACATTTTATTGTACTGAAACCACTGTTAATACTTAGGGGAGATACCAATCTTCCTCTGGACATACAGTTTTTATTATTATTTGCTTCTATGAGTGTGCTGCGTTGCGAAAATATGACTGCCATTTTTTTTGCAAAGTACTGTATATATATATATATATATATATATATATATATATATAGATATATATAGATAGATATCTATATATATATATATATATATATATATATATATATATATATATATATATATATATATATATATATATATATATATATATATATATATATATATATATATGAAAAATTTACGAGTTCGTTACTCGAACTGCGTTGTAGGGCAATACTGTTCAGACATGATGAATATCAAACATACATCCCTAATTGGCACCACAGGCCAGTATAAGACTAATCAATACACTTCTGTGGACACAATCGGACACAGCCACTCGCCTTCAAGGTGGACAAAACTCGAAATCCCCGTTATCACCACGGATACGTCACACTTGGGACGTTATTCAGATGTGTATATAATGGAAGTGCTGTGCATTGCTGAAACAACTCTAAAAGATTAACTGAAGTTTAAAACAACTGCAAACAAGTTTCCAACAGGGCACTGCACGAAGGATTGCCACCAACCGATCAAAATGGAGACAATTTTTGGCTGCCCTACAAGACGCCGCTAGGCGTGATGGTCATTAACTGCTTTGTCAGTCAAGTGTTACGGATCCAAGCAGAATAATACTGTTTAAAATAGCACTAGCTGTAGTAGGTATTATAGTTGTAGTTATCATTGCAGACGTAACAGTAGCAGTGAATGTAGCGTAATAACCTAGTTCAGGAGGACATCTAGAATCATGTTCGTTGACTTATCAGACATAGGTCACGCTTCATGCCAAGAAATGGTCAACAATGTACGAGTATATTATGTATTTATTACCTGATAATCGATTAATTCAAACTTGTTCATAATCTGTTGTCTGGCGGCCTCCTTTCTGTCCAATGAGTGCCTGTTAATTACCAATACTTATTTATTTACTGTACACAGGTCACAGGCTTCCGTGTTCACCCACCCGTGACTTAAACCAACCAGCCTATACTGCAAAGGTTTTCAAACTTTTTTGGTCCGCGGCTCCCTTGACCTGTGCATAAATCACCGCGGCTCCTCTCTATTCTACGGAGATCTATATTTATTGATGGACCTTGGCTCATAATATCGAGCCCAACACTTTTCCCAAGCCACCACGACGCCCTTAGCCGAGGGCCGCGACGCCCCTGGGAGCAGCGACGCACAGTTTGAAAACCTCTGCTATACTGTGTTGTTCGTCTTCCTCTACTCATTACTAGACACTTTTTTTCGTCTATACTTGCTGAAAGTTATATTAGTGATTGAGTCTTTAAATGTCTGAGTCGTTCACGGATCCAATATACCGTCGTTGTGTAGGTGTCGTGACAATGACCTCGGCCAATGAAACACTTTTATGGAGTGCTAAATTGGCTGTGTGTCCTTTCACTATTTTATTTCACAAGGTGATGGCGCCGTTTGGACAGTGCTTAAGTCCATTCCTGTTAAGCCTTTCTCTTATATTTCTTTTCTGTTGTCTGGTGTCATCCTGTCTGTTATACGAATGCCTGTTAATTACGAATATTTATTTTTTGTTTGTAATGTTTTCACAGCAAGTAATGTGTATCTGGTCTCAGGTATTTAACATATAATATATAAGTCTGCCAATGTGCCGTGCATTTCTAGTCGTTGTTCCTTACATTGTGGCCAAAAGTGTGTGGTTTTAATTGCTCAGTATATATTATAGCGGCGGTTTTTGTCAGGAAGTTGCAGTGTAACTATAGTGATACAATGTTATGCAATGTATTGCCGCGAGATTGCGTGCTATTCCTTCAGCATAGTGTACCAACTTATCTTCTTGAAGTGCTGTGTTATTGTTATATCTTTTATCCTGTGTTTAAAGCGGTTGTCCCACCATCTGCTGTCTGACATCAAACTAAATGCCTATTACCTTAGCACAGTGATTCTCAATCTATGGGTTACACCTCAGTTAGGTCACGGGATACATTACGGTTAAATTACTTGAAGTTTTAAGTGACATGTCTTTGGCTGAATTCCTACGATTAATTTTTACTTGTCAGTTTTGGTACATTGGTCACATACTTCATCAAGTGTTAAATTTGGCTCGTGGTCGTAAAAAGAATGAGAACCACTGACTTATTATATTATAATACTGTTTAATTTATTCATTCATCTTCTTTATCGCTCATTATGGACATGGAGCCACCACCACAATTGATTCCATCATTCAAAGAAACCTCCAAATCAGAGAGCACGATCCTGCAGCAGTAGTTTCTGAAGCTATTTGTTTTACATGATCAAGTTGCCAGACACCCCATGCACAATCTCACTCTAGTCGCCTTTTACGACATGCCTGAGTCAACATTAGTTCTATTCTTTTTTTTTTTTCTATGTCTCCTCAGAGACCCCAAGGAACCACATGGGGCAATGGCAACAAAATATGTCTGGGATATTCTCTTTTTTATCTCATTATAAAATTTTGCATCTGCTATGTCATAGTGACCGTCCGATTGACAGAGTAGTTATATCGCTGGTCTCTCGCGGTAAAGATGCCTGGTCCGATTCACGGTATCGGCACCCTCCAGTCTACCCAGCTGTAAATGGGTACTTGACTTTGCTCTAGAGTTAAGGACGGAAAAATCAGCGAGGACGGCAACTGGTCATCCCATGTGCCGATGCCGATGCTGAACCTAGTATGGTGAAGTCTCTAACACTTTACGACAGTAGGTGCTATGGGACTACATTTCCCTTTTTAAAAAATCTTATAGCACTTTCTACCTGTGCACCCACACCTCAGACTGTGCACCCACACCTCAGACTGTGCACCCACACCTCGAGCATATGAATATTTTGGTGCACGCTTTCTGCAAGGGAATCTGTTGTAGTGGTAGGGAGATCTGCTGTAGTGGTAGGGGATCTGCTGTAGTGGTAGGGAGATCTGCTGTAGTGGTAGGGAGATCTGCTGTAGTGGTAGGGAGATCTGCTGTAGTGGTAGGGAGATCTGCTGTAGTGGTAGGGAGATCTGCTGTAGTGGTAGGGAGATCTGCTGTAGTGGTAGGGAGATCTGCTGTAGTGGTAGGGAGATCTGCTGTAGTGGTAGGGAGATCTGCTGTAGTGGTAGGGAGATCTGCTGTAGTGGTAGGGAGATCTGCTGTAGTGGTAGGGAGATCTGCTGTAGTGGTAGTTCTATGCTCTACGTGGAGCAAAAAGGCAAATGGAGACGATGATGAATCTGTTTTTTCTTCTTCCTCGTTCACCCTCAGACTTCCACATTAATAACTCTAATAAAGGTGGTAGTCAGCTCAAGGTTCCTGACATCTCGTTCACCCTCAGACTTCCACATTAATGACTCTAATAAAGGTGGTAGTCAGCTCAAGGTTCCTGACATCTCGTTCGCCCTCAGACTTCCACATTAATGACTCTAATAAAGGCAGTAGTCAGCTCAAGGTTCCTGACATCTCGTTCACCCTCAGACTTCCACATTAATGACTCTAATAAAGGTGGTAGTCAGCTCAAGGTTCCTGACATCTCGTTCGCCCTCAGACTTCCACATTAATGACTCTAATAAAGGTGGTAGTCAGCTCAAGGTTCCTGACATCTCATTCACCCTCAGACTTCCACATTAATGACTCTAATAAAGGTGGTAGTCAGCTCAAGGTTCCTGACATCTCGTTCGCCCTCAGACTTCCACATTAATGACTCTAATAAAGGTGGTAGTCAGCTCAAGGTTCCTGACATCTCGTTCACCCTCAGACTTCCACATTAATGACTCTAATAAAGGTGGTAGTCAGCTCAAGGTTCCTGACATCTCGTTCGCCCTCAGACTTCCACATTAATGACTCTAATAAAGGTGGTAGTCAGCTCAAGGTTCCTGACATCTCGTTCACCCTCAGACTTCCACATTAATGACTCTAATAAAGGTGGTAGTCAGCTCAAGGTTCCTGACATCTCGTTCGCCCTCAGACTTCCACATTAATGACTCTAATAAAGGTGGTAGTCAGCTCAAGGTTCCTGACATCTCGTTCGCCCTCAGACTTCCACATTAATGACTCTAATAAAGGTGGTAGTCAGCTCAAGGTTTCTGACATCTCGTTCACCCTCAGACTTCCACATTAATAACTCTAATAAAGGTGGTAGTCAGCTCAAGGTTCCTGACATCTCGTTCAACCTCAGACTTCCACATTAATGACTCTAATAAAGGTGGTAGTCAGCTCAAGGTTCCTGACATCTCGTTCACCCTCAGACTTCCACATTAATAACTCTAATAAAGGTGGTAGTCAGCTCAAGGTTCCTGACATCTCGTTCACCCTCAGACTTCCACATTAATAACTCTAATAAAGGTGGTAGTCAGCTCAAGGTTCCTGACATCTCGTTCGCCCTCAGACTTCCACATTAATGACTCTAATAAAGGTGGTAGTCAGCTCAAGGTTCCTGACATCTCGTTCACCCTCAGACTTCCACATTAATAACTCTAATAAAGGTGGTAGTCAGCTCAAGGTTCCTGACATCTCGTTCACCCTCAGACTTCCACATTAATAACTCTAATAAAGGTGGTAGTCAGCTCAAGGTTCCTGACATCTCGTTCACCCTCAGACTTCCACATTAATAACTCTAATAAAGGTGGTAGTCAGCTCAAGGTTCCTGACATCTCGTTCACCCTCAGACTTCCACATTAATAACTCTAATAAAGGTGGTAGTCAGCTCAAGGTTCCTGACATCTCGTTCACCCTCAGACTTCCACATTAATAACTCTAATAAAGGTGGTAGTCAGCTCAAGGTTCCTGACATCTCGTTCACCCTCAGACTTCCACATTAATAACTCTAATAAAGGTAGTAGTCAGCTCAAGGTTCCTGACATCTCGTTCGCCCTCAGACTTCCACATTAATGACTCTAATAAAGGTGGTAGTCAGCTCAAGGTTCCTGACATCTCGTTCACCCTCAGACTTCCACATTAATGACTCTAATAAAGGTGGTAGTCAGCTCAAGGTTCCTGACATCTCGTTCACCCTCAGACTTCCACATTAATGACTCTAATAAAGGTGGTAGTCAGCTCAAGGTTCCTGACATCTCGTTCGCCCTCAGACTTCCACATTAATGACTCTAATAAAGGTGGTAGTCAGCTCAAGGTTCCTGACATCTCGTTCACCCTCAGACTTCCACATTAATGACTCTAATAAAGGTGGTAGTCAGCTCAAGGTTCCTGACATCTCGTTCACCCTCAGACTTCCACATTAATGACTCTAATAAAGGTGGTAGTCAGCTCAAGGTTCCTGACATCTCGTTCACCCTCAGACTTCCACATTAATGACTCTAAGAAAGGTGGTAGTCAGCTCAAGGTTCCTGACATCTCGTTCACCCTCAGACTTCCACATTAATGACTCTAATAAAGGTGGTAGTCAGCTCAAGGTTCCTGACATCTCGTTCACCCTCAGACTTCCACATTAATGACTCTAATAAAGGTGGTAGTCAGCTCAAGGTTCCTGACATCTCCAAACAGTTTTTCGTGGAGAGAAGTGGGTTGTTGCCATATGCTAATCCGTTCAGTGCTGTATGTTGGGCAGGACTGTAGCAGATGTTGGGCTGTCATAGAGCTGATGCCACAGGTGCATAAACCTGTTGCACCAATTCTGTACCCGTGGTGCATATTGTTATTCACATGCCTATTTCTCCATGGTCTGCCTCTATGGAATATGAGGTATGGTAATAAACGTACCATTGTTATTGTAATGTACATCATTGAACCACTGTTCTAGTGTAATAACGTGTTTTCTTTACGGGAACATTCTGACCAATAGTGATTCCAACTTCTCTCATACATCTCATCAAAACTCCCCCAGCATCCATTGTTGAGCTTATGTTTGTGTTTGACTATAGTCTTCTTACATTATTCTTTTATTTCCGGAACTATAACCGCGTTGTGGAGTGTCAAATTTTGTTTGACAAGTGACAAACCTTTTATGATAATGATCCCCGTCGTGCATTAAGACTTGTGCCCGCTTCTGAAATCCCTCTATGTTGCATGTTTATTTGCTACGAATAGTGTTGCTGTCATAATTTACTATCATGAATGAACATTCTAAATGTTTGCGTAAAATGACAATATCTTTTTAGCAAAACAAAGACAAACATATAAAGTTAAACATACAAAGTTAAACATACAAAGTTAAACATACAACTCTCTACATGAAATTGTTCTGGTTGGTGCAAGAGCTTCGCAGGTCCATTCGCTTCCATACTCTTTCGTTGCACTGTAACAGGTTTCTCACAACCCAGAAGGCTATGGTGACAGGGATACGATGATAATATGCGAAAGGTAAATGAAAAGAAAGACTCAAGCACATTGTGCTTAAGTACATGTTCAAGGAGACTTAATCCTCGACCCCAACAGATGGAGACCGATATATCAGATTAAGAATAGGGCAAGAGTGCTGGGGACGCTGTAAATGCTGAATTTGTAGCTCCAATGGTATTTTTTTTGGTCTTATCCAGCGGCACTTGGTTAGGGCACCAGCTTCCTAGCTCGGTGGTCCATGGTTAGATCCCCAGTTGAGGTGGGATTGTTTAGACCGCAAACGGCTCCGGGGTCAACCCAGCCTCATGAATTGGGTACCAGAGCAACTCTGGGAAGGTTAAGGCGGCCGGCGTGATGCTGACCACATCACCTCTAGTGTGCCGATTGTCAAGAAAATATGGGCCTAACACCATATTCCCAATATGCCTCAATGGGCGTGTAATGGGATCCTTTACCTTTTAACTTGGGCTTTCAGCCCTTTGGCCCAATGACATGTCATTGCGAGGGGAGGGGGGGTGGGGGGAAGGGGGGCTGTGGACTTTCCTTCCAACCCGGTCAGGAGTTTCGCTCCTTCCCATCCACAGAGGGTTTATCTCAGGAGCCGTTCAGGTTATTCAGTCAAAATCCCGGTCGACGACACTTCTTCAAATGCTCAAACCCGGGTTTGTACCTTGAACACCTGATCGCCAGCGCAATGTGGTAACCATTACACCAGCGCGGCTCCCCAATGGTATTTAAAAATACAAACAACAATGAAGAAAATGAGGTTTAAATATATGAAATGGGAAAAGCTGAAGGTCAGTCGCTCTGTGTCGAAAGGACCGACATTACAATCACTGTTCGGGGTTCCGGCACTGTCACGAGGGTCAGGATTCATTACAACCATCTGTCTCTCTGGTCACACACGAGGTGCAAGGTGCTGCCAGGTCACAGCATCTGGCTGCGCCCTACTCCGATACATGTATCGGTGCCTGAAATCCTTGTATTCTGATAGCACCCTGTCTAGTGTACACTGGTTGAGCATTCCCAAGTCCCACTCTACAACAAGTATTAATAATAAAAACGATAAATGTAGTAGGTGTTTTCGTAGTAGTAGTAAAAGTAGTAGTAGTAGTAGTAATAGTAGTAATAGTAGTAGTAGTAGTAGTAGTAGTAGTAATAGTAGTAGTAGTAGTTGTAGTAATAGTAATGGTAGTAGTAATAGTAATAGTAGTAGTAGTAGTAGTAGTAGTAGTAGTAGTAGTAGTAGTAGTAGTAGTAATAATAGTAGTAGTAGTAATAGTAATGGTAGTAGTAGTAGTAATAGTAGTAGTAGTAGTAATAGTAGTAGTAGTAGTTGTAGTAATAGTAGTAGTAGTAGTAATAGTAGTAGTAATAGTAGTAGTAGTAGTAGTAGTAGTAGTAGTAGTAGTAGTAGTAGTAGTAGTAGTAGTAGTAGTAGTAGTAGTAGTAGTAGTAGTAGTAGTAGCAGCAGCAGCAACAGCAGCAGCAGTAGTAGTAGTAACAAAAGTACCAGTAATTCGATTTAAAAAGACAAAAAGAAGCTAAACGAAAGACAATTTCCATACTTTCTAATATAGAAGAAACAAAAAATGCATACACTGAACCAAAGAAGCAATGCATAAAATTAACCACTACTAATACTAAGGAAGTCAAAAGCAAAAAACGGAATAAAACCAAATCAACATGAGACACGTGAAAACTAACAAAAACAAAATGTTGTATCCTGTCAATGGTCACGAAATAATCAAACAAATAATTCTAATGTATATGGCCGACAACAATCAATATTAAATAATAATATAGTGTAAATAAATCACAAAATGGAAAATGAAATTACACTGCATATCCTTATTATAACGGACCATTAGGTTGAACAAGGTAGACTCTCTGCCGAGCTGGTGGATGAGCAGAGGCAAATGAAGCTAATTTGATGTTATTCCGATCTATCACTTTCTTTTCGATACTTTCAAACCCGGTTCATTTAAAATAACTGTATCGCCACGCTATGTGGTTGGACGGTACTAGATCTGGTCTGATATCTGCATGGGTTCCAAGGTCAAAACGCTAGTATCGGCTGATTTATTATTACTTCTTCTTCCTATTCTTGAAGTACCATGTCTGGTGGTTTAGGTCAGTGATTCTCAACGTGGGCCAATTAGTCCCTCAGAGGGCCATGCCATATTTCTACGGGGCCACAGTAATATTGTAAAGTACTTTTTTCCATCTAACAGCGACTACAAAAAAAGGGGGGGGGCACAGAGGTAAGTGAGGCCCAGAGGGGGGAAAGGAGCATGAGCAAACAATAGGTTGAGAACCCCTGGTTACGGTGATCATGTCTCTCCACAACTTCTTGTCTTCAGTACGGTTTACCAATTCTTTAGTTGACTTCTTTCCATGTCTGATATCAAAATCAGCAGTAAAGTTTCTCTATGTCGTCCTTTGTATCTTTATCATTCAATCTTTTCTGTTATAAGGATAAATGCCACCTTTCTTCTTTTCGTGACATGCACAAAGAAAGTGGGTTACTGCCCTTTTATAAGCTTCTAGTGTGCATTAGCTTCTGTCAGGAGATGCTCATTACCCCCCTTCTTAACTGTCCATGGATTCATCTGCCTAACCACAACTATGTACCCTCCAGTGCTATACTGCTTATCCATGACTCACTTCCGTATATCATGATTGGCTTTATATAACACTGATGAACTCTTTCTATCTTACTTCCATTATCTCTACTAGTTTAGAAGATTGTAAAAAAAGAAACATAAACAAGAAGAAATTATTTATAACAAACAATAAATGCTACGTTAACCCTTAGAGGTCGAGGGACCAGTGATTGGGGCCAGTTCTCCCAGACATTTACAATGAAAGGTCAGTTTTCAAGGCCGGTATTGTGGACTACGATTTTGTTTCCTGTTGTTCCATTTTTACATTTTATTAATCCTGATTTAATTTATTTTACAATTATGCAACACTTTATGCTATAGTTCTAAAAAGAGTTGGAAAAGAACTGACTCTTAAACTTTAGTACTACAGTATATGAAAACTTAAAGCAGCAGAAAATTACTTGCGTTTCACATGGGAAAACTGCCAGAGTTACAGAAATTGGAAGTAGTTTCAAACTATTTCGCTATTTTATTCCTGAATCTTTATGCATTTATAATTTTATATGTAAATTGTGATAAGAGAGGTAGGCTAAATAACACATGGATAAGAGATGAGGAGACAAGATATCTTCTTCTTCCTCGTTTGTCCTGACAAGGACGTTGGTTGCGCTGTGTCCGTTTACAGCGAAGCTGTGACAATTGCGCCTTTCGCCCGACGCATCCGACTTCAGCACGGCATTTTTGGGACCGGGTTTGCCTTCCCACCTCGATCCCTACTCTCTCAGCCAGACTGCAGTTATGCAGCCTGTTTCCAGGACCACCACTTGTAGGTGGAGTAGGGTCTTGCTCAGCTCTGGTTCTCTGACCTTGACGCAAGCAGTCAAGCTATGGGTCTAGCTGTATGAGGATATTAATGGTGTAGCTTTTACTTCCTCCTAGGATTATATACCCTTCCTGTAAATAATCGTGCGATACTTTTCCTGACCCTCCCGGGCTAAGTACTCTTCCTGGAAACAATCTTCATATCCGCTTCCCCGCCCCCCGGGTTATGTACTCTTCTTTGAAATAATCGATTCATATCTTACACAATCCCCAAGACTTTACCTGTAAGGATCCGTCTTATATTCTCCGACCTTGACCCCGGGCTATGTACTTTGTAACAATTTCGTATTCACCCCTCCATTCTCTTCTCGCTATGGCTTCAACAACTGTCTGTGCCTCTTAAAAAAAAAAAAAACCACGCACACAAATACACATAAACACATACAACGACCACACGACAAGGCACTACTGAATCAGTGGCGTGATAAGGGAGAGCGAGTGGTGGCCTGCCCCAGGGGACAGCCGGAAAAAGGGGGGGGGGGGAATCGGACACTATTACAACAGTACTGAACTGTTTAAAAAAAACTGTACTTGCATGTATAATATATTTTCTGTGTAATTTTTTGAGGGAGCAGGAAAGTCCGCCTCAAGTGCCAAATAATTTAAGTACTTCCTGTGTACTGAATGATGATTCACAATATGAAAATATCAATATGCTGAACCTTCATGTATTAAGCTTCCATGTTTCATTGTTTTTCTGAATTATCTTTTCCCCCTCCCCTCCCCTTCTACTATAAAGTCAACCCGTAAAAGAAGCGACGATTGTCTTGGGGAAAATTCGATAAAAGCGTTCAGGAGAAGCGGACGACAAACACACATTTCTGAGTATTTACAGGTTCGGCGGTTTTCGTTCCACTAGAGACATAGATCGGTTTGAGATTTATAATTCTCTTAACTAAATTCTCCAATAATTTCAAACACTATTATCCAAACACATCCTCTATAAGACTCCCAACATCCATACATATAAAAAAAATAATAACTATAATCAAAATTTTTTCATCATACTGAAACTATAAAATCACATTTCCAGAAAAACAAACCACCCCCCCCTTCCCAACTAACCCCCTACAACCATTTATCACAACATATAATTTTTTTTACACCCCCCCACAACTACCACTCACACCCACCCTATCTATAAATTTATTTTTATCTTTATTTATATTTTACAAAACAATATACTCATTAAAAAAAAAAACCTCAATTCTTTCCCCTAACCCAACTCTTATACAAATCACAAACCCCAACACAATCACACTATACCTCAACCCCAAAAACCCTCACCTAATACATTCATATCCTTCACCGACTTATACCTCCCCTACCCAATTATCATCTATTTTCTCACTCAACAACCTTTAAACCCCCACTTCCTCTATACAAAACCAAAAAAAACCATATAATAATCCCCTACACATCCTCATCTTTCCCTCAACCCCTTAACCCCAACTTCCTTAATTACACACCAACAATACCACTATCATATTCCCCTACCCCCATATTTCTC